>JARQOD010007585.1:0-38728 GCA_033576555.1 Oophaga sylvatica | reverse complement strand
AACCGGGTGGACTGCCCCCTCCAAAAAGTGACGCCATTCTTCAAAAGCTAACTTAATGGCCAAAAGTTCCCTATTGCCGATATCATAATTCCTTTCGGCGGACGACAATTTCTTAGAAAATAAAGCGCACGGATGCCATTTACCAGGGGATGGACCCTGGGACAATATAGCACCCACCCCTACGTCAGACGCATCCACCTCCACAATGAACGGCTGAGATGCATCTGGTTGGATGAGAACGGGTGCCGAAGCAAAACATTTCTTCAAAGAGGAAAAGGCTTGGCAAGCTTTGTCCGACCATTTAGAAAAATCCGTCCCTTTTCTTGTCATGTCAGTGAGAGGTTTGACGACAGATGAGAAATTACAAATAAATTTCCGGTAGTAGTTAGCAAACCCAAAAAACGCTGCAGAGCCTTAAGATCCCCTGGCTGATCCCATCAAGCACTGCTCTCACCTTTTCAGGGTCCATACGGAAACCGGAGGCTGACACCAAAAAACCCAAAAACTGAAGTTCCTGTACGGCAAATACACACTTCTCCAGTTTGGCGTATAGTTTATTGTCTCGCAAGATCTGCAACACCTGTCTCACATGCTCCTGATGAGACACAAGATCTGGCGAGTAAATTAAAATGTCGTCCAAATATACAACCACAAACAGCCCCACAAGGTGACGAAAAATGTCATTAACAAAATGTTGGAATACTGCTGGTGCAGTAGTCAGACCAAAAGGCATGACTAGGTTCTCATAATGTCCCTCCGGCGTGTTAAACGCCGTTTTCCACTCATCCCCCTCTTTTATCCTAATCAGATTATACGCCCCCCTGAGATCCAATTTAGAGAACCATTTGGCGCCAACAATTTGATTGAAGAGATCAGGAATAAGAGGGAGTGGATACGGATCTCGAACAGTAATCCGATTAAGTTCGCGGAAATCCAAGCAAGGGCGTAGGCCTCCATCTTTCTTCTTCACAAAGAAGAACCCCGCGGCTACTGGGAAGATGAAGGTCTAATATGCCCTTTGGCCAGACTTTCAGAAATATAATCTTTCATAGCCTGCCTCTCAGGACCAGAAAGATTATACAGCCTAGCTTTAGGCAACTTAGCATCAGGAAGGAGATTAATAGAGCAGTCATACACGCGATGAGGAGGCAACTCCTGACACCCCTCCTCAGAGAAAACATCCCCAAAATCCTCCAAAAAAGGAGGCAATGTACTAGGCACGACCGCACTGATGACTGTGTTCATGCAGTTGCTTTTGCAAAACTCACCCCATTGGCTTATTTCTCTGGACTGCCAATTAATCACAGGGTTATGTTTAACCAACCAAGGAAGTCCCAACACAATGGGAGTAGGTAGACCCTCCAACACATAACAAGATAATTGTTCCCTATGTATTGCCCCTACCCGAAGGTCAATGTTATGAACCTCATGAACAAAGCTACCTTGGCCGAGAGGCCTGGCGTCAATGGAGAATATAGGGATCGGTTTGACCAATACACTCAGATGCATACCTTGAGCCTGAGCAAACTGAGCGTCAACCAGGTTAGCCCCGGAACCGCTATCAAGAAGAACAGACAATCTCTCCACTCTCGTACCAACTACCACCTCCACTGGTACAAGGAACTGAGAAGAACTGGCGGATGAAATACATACTCCCAGGTTGTCGTCCACCACACAACCTGGGATTAACAGTTTTCCGGTGACTTTTGGCTCAACAAGGCACGGGATGGACATTCTCCAACAAAATGTCCCTCTTTCCCGCAGAAAAAACATCTTCTAGTCCTGCGGCGTACCGCCAATCCCCTCCTACGAAATGATGTCCCTCCCAACTGCATAGGCTCATCCGAACAGACAAGGGGAACCTCAACATAAGGGACTTTAGTGGTAGGTGAGAAACAACAGGGAGTGGGGTTACCTCACCCCTCTCCCGAAGCCGTCTATCAGTACGGATAGCTAAGGCCATAGCAGCCTCCAGTGAATGAGGAGACTCATACTGAGCCAAAACGTCTTTTAATTTATCAGAAAGCCCATGACAAAACTGGCTCCTAAGAGCTGGGTCATTCCACTGAGTATCTGTGGCCCATCTACGAAACTCAGAAGCAAATTCCTCTGCCGGACGATCTCCCTGCTGTATCTTACGTAATTTTATCTCAGCAAGAGAGACCCGATCTGGGTCATCATATACCAACCCCAGGGCAGTAAAAAATTGATCTACAGACTGTAGAGCCGGGGATCCCGGAGGAAGGGAAAATGCCCAGGATTGAGGGTCCCCTTGCAGAAGTGAGATAACAATTCCCACTCTCTGCTCATCACTCCCTGATGATCGAGGCCAAAGCCGAAAATACAATTTACATGCCTCCCGGAAGGTGAAAAATTTGTCTCGCCCACCAGTGAACTGTCCGGGAGAGCTACTTTAGGTTCAACTCTGGTTTGCTCCAGGGGAGACAAAACTTTGGACTTAATGTCCGTCAGCTCCATGGATAATCCCTGCAACTGCAGAGCCAGCTGGGCTACTGGATCCATGGTAACTGGAGATAATTTTTATGGCCAGTGAAAATGTCACGCTGTCTAATGATATGTATACAATGTCAGTAAACTATTAATACAGGAACAACACTCTATACAACAACTAGTATAGCAACATCAGCATGTAAGTATAGAATAGATTTACCTGACACGATATCTGCTGAACTCAGGGTTAATCTTGAGGACTTGATGAGCTGAAACAGGAAAGAGGTGGACCGGAATCTAACCTGACCCTAAACTGGGGTCCTAACTAATCCCTCACCTTGGAGGTACTGATAATGGTTCAGAGGTCCAAGTCTCCAGCCTAACCCTGTCTCCTATCAGACCCTGAACCCTGTAATCAGTCCTAAGAAGGATCCTGACTATCACCAAAGGGATATGGGCTGATCTCAGCTAAATACACAGATTAGACATATAAGACAGACAGGATAACACACGCTTGCATACACACTCAAACACCAAAGGAACATAAATGGTCTGGGAAATAAACTCTAACCAAGTTGAGCTTAGAACAACTAAGGAGCTCACAACTAAAGTCTATACAGATTCATTCCTATCTGTGGTCTGCATGAAGGTTTCACTGGCAACTCCCCAAGCAGACAGCCAGGAATTTAAAGGAAACCAATCAACAAATAATCAATTGCAGCCGGGAGAAACTGCACCCAGTCCCAGCACCGAGCACAGACAGAATTAACTCCCTAGCTGCCAAACACAAAGAAACAGCAGCTCAGCTGTGAGAAGTCAAAATGTGCAACCGCGACGATCTTCGTGGCAATGCACACATGACAAACACAGACAGCAAAACGCCCCGCACACGAGCACACGGAGAACAGTGTACACTGTTCTCCGTGTGCACGGATGGCCGCAGTGGAAGTAGCGCTACAGTAAGCACTGTTCCCCTGCGTGTGGTGCTGAAGCAGGCTGTCATTATTCTCTCCTGCTCTGCCAGCAACAGCATAAGCAGGAGAGAATGAATGAAAAACCCGACGTGGAATCCCCCATATATTTTGAACCAACCCCGCAAAACTAACAGGTGTGGGCTGCTATTCTCAGGCTGGTAAGGGGCCATGAATATGGCTCCCCCAGCCTAAAAACAGCAGCCCGCAGCTGCCCAGAAAAGGCGTATCTATTAAATGTGCCTATTCTGGAGCTTTATCGGGTTCTTCCCACTTGCCCTATAGCAGTGGCAAGTGGGGTAATAAGGGGTTAATGTCACCTTTCTATTGTAAGGTGACATTAAGCCCGACTTAGTAATGAAGAGGTGTCAATAAGACCTAAAGACCTATAGTAAGTAAAGGGTTAAATAAGCACACACACATTAAGAATAAAGTATTTTAATGAAATAATTCAACACACAGGTTTGCCATCTTTATTAAACTGCTATTCCCAGCGAAGCCCTCGTTCTCCTGGAAAAAAAAAAAGCAACAATATCCCATACCTGTCCTGCGTTCAATCAGTCCCACGGCGCAACCCATATCTGGGGATAATCAGTTTACAACCGGAGCGGTGCTAATGCGACCACTCGGGCTGTAAACTACTGGGGAATGAATGGGAAGCAGAGCGCACAGTGACGTCACCACTACTCACTGAGCTTTTGCTCGCTGCATCCCATTCATTCCCATTCCCAAATCCTGTAATCAATTTGGGAATAGTTAGCTTGCAAAAAAGAAGACTGAAAGGAGATTTAATAATTGTCCACAAATTCTCAAGGGCTGTCACTTTGTAGAAGGATCATCTTTATTCTCATTTGCACAAGGAAAGACTGGAAGCAATGGGATGAAACATGAATGGGAGGAGACAGTTTAGATATTAGATAAAGGTGGTGAGTTCTCCTTCAATGGAAGTCTTCAAACAGAGGCTGGATAGGCACCTGTCTGGGATGATTAATTGAATCCTGCTTTGGGCAGGGGTTGGACCAGATGACCCAGAAGGTCCCTTCCAACTCTACCATTCTATGATTCTTTAATCTACATCATTCCCCCTCCAGTTTAAGTAAATGGAGGTTTTCAGTACGAGTTACAGAGTATCGTGGATTCTAGGAGGGTCTGAAACTCCTTTGAATACTATATTCGGTGGAAGGGATGTGGACCCGAGGAGAGATACTGTGTCTCAGCTTGATCTGTAAAGGCCGATCGTTTGGTCAGGGCCATCCATTTAAGATTTCCTGGGAAACCTGGGGTAGAGTGCCCCTGTAAGGAGGAAGATCGGGCTGTGGGTATCTGCATTGAGCCAGATCCGGAACTGTCGAGGCTGCGTCCCATGTTGCCAGGGGGAAGGAATAGGGGACCGGACAAACCCCATGACCCGGGAAGAGGAGGCGTGTTGAAGGGTAACACAGAGCTGAAAGCGCGCTCAGCTGGCATCAGTTTTCCGCCATCAGGGAGAGTGCAGCAGGGTGAGCAGCACACTCAGCACCCACCGCAGCAGAGCCGAGATGGCGGGACTGTGACTGAGGAGAGCTTCATGCGTCTGGATAGACGTTGGCCAGCGCTCGTATGGAGAAGTGTGGCCCGGCTACAGCGCATCAGCCCACACTTTGTACAGAGACTCCTGCAGCTTTTTCCACTTTGAATGCGCAGGCTTATGGACTAGGGGCTCAGCGGGTAAAACCAAAGACCACCCGCTGCCGCCAGAAGACGGATCGCTAATCTTGGACCCCATCGGAGGACTCTACACTGGCTATTCCCGGCACTACTACCCCCATCGGACTGTGGACTAAGGAGCACCAGCAGGAGCCACGATAAGTGTTGTTTGAATCTCAGACTGTCGCACTTATTCTGATTATTATTATGTATTATTATAGCGCCATTTATTCCATGGCGCTTTACATGTGAATTATTCCATTTATTCTTGTTATTCTTATTCTATTAATCCTTGTCCACTGCTTATTAGCTCCCTGCGAGATTACTTTCACCTTTACTGTTAAAATAAATATTGTTATACCGTATTGCTCAGCAATCCCTGCGTACTGCATCTTATCACCTGCTTACACCCCCTGGAGAACAGGGGGTACTGTCACGATTCCGCCACTGGTTGTGTCCTACAGACAAAGTAAGTGACAGCTCAGCTGCCTTATGGATTTCAGAGGCGTGCTGAGCTGTCAGTTTTGTAAATGGGATAGACCAACTGCCCAACCAAGTGCAGGGGCATGCTGGGCTATCCTCATGCAAATTAAGAGCTGACCACCAGCCCAATCAATCTGGGCCTGCTGAGCTTCCTCCAGGTGTCACCTTTTCTGGGTGATTGCTTGGCCTTTTAGCGAACTGACAATGGTCAGACCGTTGCCAGTTGTAGCTTTGCTCAGTGGTGTGTGCTTCTTTTGCTCTGTGTTCTGACCTTGGACTTTGCCTTTTAACTATTCATTTGTCTTGCTCATTTGCCTTTGATGTACACTCCTCGTATTTGACCTCGGATTTAATGACTCCCATGTCTCCAGGCTTGCCCATGAGAAGTGGCTAGCCAGCATCACATGGCCTAAGAGGGGGTAAACAGCAAAGCACCACAAAGCACATACCCACACAATTAGGCAGGGGTGTAACGACCACGGTCCCAGAGGTCATGGCTGCTGCCGGGCCTGTGAGTGTGAGGGGCCCGCCAATGCCAGCACAAATTTCAACTGGATGTGTGTCCTCAGGACTGTGAGTGAGAACACATTATGCAAGCCAATAATATGACAGCACCTGATGTCAGCATGCACGTGACTGGGAACGCATGGCAGTGATGTCATGCACTTCCGTCACTTGCACGCTGAAGTCAGCTGCCGGCTTCAGAAGAGAACGCTGTGCGGCATGTGAGCGGATGGGAGGTGAGTATAATTTTCCATTTTTCTATGCATTAAAGATCAGCAGCAGAACAGGGAACAAATACCAAGATGAAGGATATCTATACCAGGATGGGGGATTTATATACGAGGATGGGGTCCAGGATAAGGAACATACACATACAGTGTAAGTGTGTACTGCCACACTAAACGATCTCACTAGCGATCACGATAACGACGCAAGCTAACGAGATCGTTGGTGTGATCGTTTTAAGGTCGCTAGTAGCTGCCAAACTGGACGATCTCATTAACGACGCATCAGCGGTCAGCGATCTCTTTAACGACTTCGGCGGTCGTTGGGACGTGTCACACAGCATGTATTGTGAAAGATCACGACCTCGATAGGCGTGACTGAGCGCAACCTTTTCCACGCCCCTCATCACAGATTGGTGGTCACTATTTATGTCATAAATGTTTGTCACAGCTCTCTCGCTTTGTGATTGGATGACCGCGTCATAAAAGACGACGTACCAGCGCTCCTTTCCATTGCTCTCGAGCAGAAGCGGTTCATTCAAATCTCCAGCATAGTTCCAGTGCGTCCTGCTAGCGTTCTTTGTAGCTACTGCAATCCAGTTTGTGCCACTATTGCGGTTGCTGCGATCCAGTCTACGCCGTTGATTTTTTTTTTCTGCGATCCAGTCTGTGTCTCTATTTCATTTGCTGCGATCCAGTCTGTGCCTCTTGCATTAGCTGCGATCCAGGCTGTGCCGTTATATTCTCTGCGATCCAGTTTGTGACGCTATTGCGTTTCCCTATTTTTTTTTTTTTTTCAGGATCACAAACAAGTCTTGTAAGGTAGGTATTTTTTTGTCATATTTAATTTTTATTTTTTTTTAAATTTTACAGATCCATTTTTAGATCCCAGCTGTTGTTAACCATTGTCGTCCATCATTTTTTTTTTTTTTTGCCATTGTTTTGTTCTGGCACGCCCACCACCACCATTTTATGATCCCAGCTCTGCCATTGTTTACTCCAGCTGCGCCCACAACCACTATTTTGTGATCCCTGCTGTTTTTACCATAGTTGTCCATCTATGACTTTTATTTTGGTCTGCCATTGTTTTCTCCTGCTGCGCCCACCGCCACCATTTTATGATCCCTGCTGTTTTTACCGTAGTTGTCCATCTATGATTTTTTTATTTTGGTCTACCATTGTTTTCTCCTGCTGCGCCCACAACCACCATTTTATGTTCCCTGCTGTGTTCTATGTTGTAGGCTATGTAAGCATTTTATTTAACCATTCTGCCGATATCACATAATCCTTTTTTTATTACAGATGGCCGATAAGCATGAATTTCTGCGGGAATTCATAGAGATGTACCGCTCGATGCCTTGCCTGTGGAAAATAAAGTCGGCTGATTACTGCAACAGGCTTAAAAAGAAGGACGCCTACCAAAAACTGGTGGAGCTGTGCAAGAACCGTTATCCTGATGAACCAGCGGATGAGTCATCGGTGAAAAAACGCATTCAGGCCCTCCGCACTGTTTACAAAAAAGAGTTAAATAAAGTCCAAAATTCTACAAAATCTGGAGCCGGGGCCGAAGATGTGTATGTCCCCAAATTGTGGTACTTTGAGCTGTTCTCTTTCACAAGGGACCAAGAAGTACCGAGACAAGCGACATCCATGTTGGATCTAGACCCGGTGATCCAGCCGGACACCCCTGTCATACATGTAAGTACCTTTGTATTAAAACACATTTTAATGTACATGCCAAAGTGGACTTGAAATTAAAAATATAATTGTGAAATGTAGATAAAATGGCTGAATTTATCCCTTCATGTACTGATAATTTATGTAGCTCAACGGTTGAGGCCTATCCATTTACAAGTGTCGTTTTCACATTTTTGCTGTATATGTGTGTAGCCCAGCTTTGTAAGGCACACATAAAATCCTGGAGTCTGCACAGAAAGGTAACAGTTAAAGCTTTACATCATTCATTCACACTTTAGACACACCCACTAGGGGTATAAAGTAGTGTCACGCAGCCTGCGTAAGAGAGAGTTCCTGTCTCAGGACAGTGGGGGAGTTCCTGTCTCAGGACAGTGCAGAGAGTTGAGTTTCTGTTAGAGCTCTGTGTGAGCTGAGTGCCAGAGTAGCTCATCTGACAAAGAAAGTGGATGCTAGTACGGGTGAGGCAGTTCATCCTAGCCTAGTCAGAGCTACCTCTTAACCAGTCTGGCCTTGGAGGATACTAAGAGCTGCTCATTGAGCTCAAGGAAAAACTGACTTACTACTTCCACGCTGCAGTGCTATGTTAAGAGCAGAAGCAGGGCGAAGGGCACAGTGGAGAAGACAGAGCAGTGCCTTAGGTAGTGAATTACCTGCACTAATTATCCGGTCACTGGGGACCGAGGAGTTGCTATTGTTTCAGGCATAGTAACGAGAAAACCAGAGTCTCGCTGGACTATAAGTCGCAGGAGCAAGCCCTTAGTGTCGGTACGTAACCGGAGTCAGGGGAACAAGGACTTTGAGTTAAGCGCTTGACAAAAGTAAGGACTTAGTTTCACCATTTAGAAGGCTCCGTCACAAAGTCGGCCGGGCAGTACAGCTATAGAGTTAGCTGGAGTAATCGGAGTTAACTACGCTTTATGCAAGTTGGACTCATCTACATTTTGGAAGTTAAGGAGGCCTCTAACCTGCTCAGCTGTTACCTGGACGTGCATTCTCCACCCCGACCAGCTCCCCGGGACCTGCCTAAACATCTGACAAGTAAAAGGTATGGAAAGACGCTGGATGGTGTGAGACTGATTCATTTATCTGCACCCTACATCATTATAACCATAGACTTTGAGGGACCAGTCCCACCTGTGGGGGACCCGTCATCTAGCTGCCACAACATCCCCTCAGAGATCTACAGCAGCGCTGGTCTTAGTGATCAGAAAACTACAGGTGGCGTCACTAACTGTTTCTAATCCCCTGTAAATATTTCCCTAATCGCATTGACTGCCAGGGACACGGACCGAGCCACCGCTACCAGTGACAACTCCCATAGACTTCTATGGGCTCGGCTCCGAGTACCCCATAGCCCTGGTCATCCACAATTGTGGGGCGAGTCAATTCAACTTGGCGTCACGAACAGGATCCGAAACTTGCAGCATTGCGAGCCCTGTGTGCCTGTGGAGTGTTTTGGTGAAAAAGACTGTTTGCTGTGTTTGGCGCCAAATTCCGCCATTTTACCGCCATGTTCGCGCCCTCAGGCGCTGGTGAAGAAGGGGGGCGTACCTGAAAAAGCGCGCTGTTGCTTGGACACGCCCCCAAACTGCATAGCAATCTGCATCGCAAACCGCATTGCAAATAACTGCATAGCAAACTGCATCGCAAACCGCATCGCAATCTGCATCACAATCCGCATAGCAAACTGCATCACAATCTGCATTGCAATCCGCATCGCAAACTGCATCCCAAGATACCGCGACATCATCAGAGCGCCAGCGAAAAGGTCCTGTCTCCACCGCTGTGCCTGCGACGCTGCAGCCTGTGAAAGAGGTAGGCTCAGCTTAACCAAGGGGGCACTAATATGTCGCAACAACCGGCCGACAGTGCGGCCCCAGCCGGAGGCCCCGACCCCGCACCGCGTGGCATTGTAGCGCCGGATGGGGGCGCAGGCCCAGCACCCGGCCCGGTGGTCCCGCTCATGCCACTAACGCTCCCATATATGCCTGGGGCGAAATGGCTTCCCCAGTACAGCGGCGAGCCAGGCACTTTAGCAGGATTCAAACGGAAGATATGCAGTGTCCTGGAAATGTACTCTATCTCTGAGAGGCAAAAAGCTGCAGAATTAATAGGGCAGCTAACTGGCGCTGCTGAGAGAGAAGTGGAGACTTGGGCTACCACAGACCAGGAGTTGTGCCTGCGATCCTCTTAAAGTTACAGGCCATTTTTGAAGATCGCACCGAAACAGATCTCCGGATGGCATTCTACAACTGTTCACAGCAGCCAAGTGACAGTATAAGGGACTATGCTTGCCGACTACAAGGGGCCCTGAGAGCCCTCAAGCAGGTTAATACCATAAGTGTCATTGATGAAAGTAAGATGCTGAAAGAACAATTTGTGCAAGGACTGAGGTCCCAAGCAGAACGCAGAACTGTAAATTGGTGGTCTTTAGATCATCCAGATGCCACCTTTGATGCCCTAAAGGACATGGCAATAAAAGGACTGCGACCCCTGGGCAAACCTGAGGTGGCAACCCAACATCACCAGGGTGAAGTCACTGTGGAACCAGCAGTACCCACCTTTTCCCCGCTAGTGGCAGAAGCCAAAACGCAGGCGACGCCCTCTAGTGAATTGGACTGTCTGCGCTCGGAAGTGCGCCAGTTGACTAAAAATCTGGCTGCTGTGATGAGTGCCCTGCAGCTGCGGAAAGAGGAAGAAGGAAAGATCTTATTAGCCGACTGCCCGGAGGATGTCCCATGGATGAACCGGAGGAGAAGGAGGACGTCGCCCCACCGGAGGAGGACAACGCCACCCCCAGGAGCGACCCCTGACCAGCACCCTCCTCGCCGGGAGATCATCTGTTACCGCTGCAACCGGAAAGGTCATATGTCTACACAGTGTCCTTTAAACGGGCAGAACCTGGGTCCGAGGGCCAACACCCAGGTGGAGACTCGTCAGGCCCCTTAGATTGGAACCGCAGGTTCGTGGGTGGACGACCCTACCTGTCCATCATTCTGGACGGGATTGCAGTTCCGGCGTTGCTAGATACTGGGTCTCAGGTGACCATAATACCTGATGTCCTATATACGAAGTTCTGGTCTATGGACAGTCTCCAACCCCCGAGCCCTGACTTTACCGTGTATGCTTCTAATGGTCTCCCTGTGGAAGTACTCGGGACCAAAAGTGTGGATGTGAAAGTGGGCAGAGAGGAGTTGAAAGACCAGGGGCTTCTAGTAGTAAAGACTGTAAATGAAGAGAACGGTTTAAATATAATTTTGGGTACTAACATTATCAGTAACTGTCTGGGAGAAGTTGTGTTTCTACTCCAACAGCTCGCTGAGATTGCCCGACCAAGGCAGAAGGGAGTGATCCAGAGAGAGATCCGGGCCCTGATGTGTCAGCAGCAAGCGAAGCTTACAGACGGCGAAATTGGTAATGTACGGGTCACCGACTCGAATCCTATTGTGATACCCCCAATGAGTGAAATGATAATATGGTGTAGGGCAGCCATAGGTCTGAGAGGACAGAACTACCAAGCAGTAGTAGAACCCCATCGTTCAGAACATAGACCCACACTCATGACAGCGAGGGGGGTAGTGGAAGTGATAAATGGGAGAGTACCGGTACGGCTTCTCAACTGGGGAGATGACGAAGTAAATTTACCCCGTTATGCAACAGTTGCTAAATTACATGCCGTCGATAATAATTCTATTCTCCCGACTGAGTCCTTGGTCTCCCGCCAACTAGCGGAGGATAATGACCTGGCAACTCAGGTGGCGGATTGGTGTCAGCAACTCCATGTCGGGACAGACACCACTCCCGCCCACCAGAAACAAGGGGTATTACGGGTGGTGCAAGAGTACGCACAAGTGTTTAGTAAACACCCCCTCGACTTTGGGGCCATTAAGGGAGTACAGCATCATATCCCTACAGGTGGTCATCCTCCCATCAAAGAGCGGTACAGGCCTATACCTCCAGCCCATTATCAGAAAGCTAAGGAAATGTTACATGATATGAAGGAAGCCGGGGTGATAAGGGATAGTTGTAGCCCCTGGGCAGCACCTCTAGTTCTGGTTAAAAAGAAAGATGGTAGTATGAGAATGTGTGTGGACTACAGGCAAGTGAATCGCATAACACATAAAGATGCATACCCATTACCAC
Organism: Oophaga sylvatica; assembly: GCA_033576555.1. Lineage (NCBI taxonomy): Eukaryota > Metazoa > Chordata > Amphibia > Anura > Dendrobatidae > Oophaga > Oophaga sylvatica. The sequence goes on along the minus strand of JARQOD010007585.1, from coordinate 26,568 downwards.
GAATTGAGGAGTCCTTAGCTGCTCTGAAAACGGCTAACTACTTTTCTACCCTTGATCTGACTAGTGGGTACTGGCAAGTGGCTGTGGCTGAGGAGGATCGTGAGAAAACGGCTTTCACCACCCCAATGGGGCTCTGTGAGTTCGACAGAATGCCGTTTGGGCTCAGCAGTGCCCGGGAACATTTCAGAGAGTGATGGAGAACTGCCTGGGACATCTCAATTTTGAAACCGTGCTGCTATACCTAGACGACGTCATCGTGTATTCCAAGACATATGAGGACCATCTGAAGCACCTGGCAGAAGTATTCGAGTCCCTGTCCAGGTACGGGATGAAGTTGAAACCCTCAAAATGCCATCTACTCAAACAGAAGGTACAATACTTGGGGCACATCGTCAGTTCAGAGGGAGTAGCGCCGGACCCAGAGAAAGTCACCGCCATCCAAAAATGGCCGGAGCCGAAGAACCTCAAGGAAGTGCGACAGTTCCTGGGACTAACGGGTTACTACAGGAGGTTCGTGAAAGATTACACGAAGAAGGCAGCGCCTCTACAGGACCTCCTAGTAGGACAATCCCTAAAGAGCAGAAACCCTCCCTTTAATTGGGGTAAGGAACAGGCTGAAGCATTCCAAAAGATGAAAGAGATCCTTACAGGTGATGAAATCTTGGCCTATCCTGATTACAGCCAACCGTTCCTGCTGTACACCGATGCCAGTAATGAAGGTTTGGGAGCAGTTCTCAGTCAGAAGCAGAATGGCCAAGAAAAAGTCATCGCATATGCCAGCAGAAAACTCAGGCCAACTGAGAGGAATCCGGAAAATTATAGCAGCTTCAAGCTGGAGTTTCTGGCGCTGGTCTGGGCCATTACTGAAAGATTTAAGCACTACCTTGCCTCCAACAAGTTCACGGCGTACACAGACAACAACCCGTTAACGCACCTGGAAACAGCCAAGCTGGGAGCCATGGAGCAGCGTTGGATGGCTCGGTTGTCAAATTATCAGTTTACCATCAAGTACCGGGCAGGCCGTAAGAATGCTAACGCCGACGCATTGTCCCGAATGCCGCATGAATCTGACACGGAAGAAGAATCGGACGACCTGGAAGAAATTGAGCTACCTGCGTTCCATCGAAATGGGATAATCCATGAGCAGCGTGTTTACAGAAAGCAGTATGGTGCAACGTTAAATCCCTTACCCCATCACAGCTGGAAAGAGACTCAGGACAGCGATCCAGTGGTCAGCCGTATCAAGGAGTTGTTAAGACAGGAAGGTTCCTCCTTGGAAAAAGATGCACCTATGTCAGCAAAGCTCCTGTGGAATGAGAGAAGCCGGTTGTTCATATACCGTGAGAAGTTGTGCAGGAGATACGTCAACCCCAGGACCCATGAGATGGTATGGCAGATAGTGGTCCCCAAGGCAGACGTCCAAATGGTGTTAGAAGCCTACCACGATCAAGCGGGACACTTTGGCTGGAAAAAGCTGGAGACCCTGCTGAGGTGCCGGTTCTACTGGGTAGGAATGCGCAGCTCCATCGAGAAGTGGTGTCGGAACTGTGGACCCTGTGGTCTCAGACGAAAGGACTACGGTAGTCAGAAGGCACCCCTGCAGCCTATCCGGACGACTCGTCCCTTAGAGGTCGTGGCCTTGGACCACGTCAAACTGTCGCCAAGCAGGTCTGGGTACTCATATGCCCTGACCATGGTGGATCATTATTCGAGATTTTTGGTGGTCATCCCCGTCAAGGATCAGACAGCAGTGACGGCAGCAAGGACCTTCCAAGCAAGCTTCTGCAGACCACATGGGTATCCAGAGCAGGTACTGACTGATCAAGGCCCTGCTTTTGAAGCGGATCTGTTTAAGGAATTTTGTCACTTGTATGGGTGTAAGAAAATTAGAACGACGCCATACCACCCCCAAACCAACGGCCTTTGCGAGAAAATGAACCACATTGTCGTTGACTTGCTAAAATCCATACCACTGGAAGAAAGAAATCGGTGGCCAGAATTGTTACCTGACCTAGTTGACTTGTACAACCACATACCAGTGAGTTCTACCAACTGCACCCCAGCTTACCTTATGAGAGCAAGGCCTGGAAGACTGCCAATGGATTTGGAACTTGGTGTGGTGGAACCAGAGGCAGATGACACTGTTGAAAATTGGGACACAAATCGGCAAGAGCAATACAGAAGAGTACAAGCCTGCGTAGAAGAAAGTCTTAATAAAGCACGGGAAAAGCAGGAAAATGTTTACAACAAGAATGCTCCCGCTAAGCCTTTCACGCCTGGAGAAATTGTGTTAAAAAGGAAAAGGAAGCTGCACAAGTTGGACAACCAGTGGGAACAAGAACCATATGTCGTACAAGATTCCAAATTTGATAACAGAAAAGTCTGTATCATCAGCAAGGATGGAGGAAAAACGACTGCCACTGTGTCAAGAGATCATTTAAAGTTGTGTCCAGACCATTTGAAGCTTCGGGAAGGTAACCCTATTGTGAATCAAGAAGAGAGTGTTGAAGCGGTTATACACACGGATCTGGGAGATTTACCTGCGGATTGGCCCAGACTGGGAGATGCGGTAATCATTCCTGTGTTGCAGTTTTACCAGCCACAAGAGGAAACTCCACCTCCAGTCATGCCCATTGTGCCAATAGAGCCAGTTCTAGAGGTACCTATTCCAGCAGAACCCCAGCCTGCAGAACCTCAAGAAGTAGAATCACCAGAAGCAGTGCCCCATGCTATGGGATCCCCTGGTGAAGCTGACTCACACCGCCCAGCCCTCAGTACGCTTGCCAGATCCATAGAAAGATTGAGACAGTATTATAGTTTGCCGTTACGCAGAACAGATAGATCAGAGACCATTATACCTGATGCTACTCCACGTAGATCAGAACGTACAACGAAAGGGAAGCTACCTATTCGTTATCAACAGTAGACCTAGCAAACTAGTTTATTATGACTCAGAAAAGGTTTATTATCTATGACCAATTGTATAAAGTTGTATAAAGGAAGTTTATTGCACTTGAAGGTTTTATAATGGACTGCGTGGCTGAGGACTGAGCCAGCCCAAAAACTGTATCCTGTAAATAGTTGCACTACGGTGCCTTATCTTGGTTTCACACGAAGCCTTGACTTACCTCTGAACAGAAAACCCGTATGGTGTGGCACTGAGTGAGGTCTGCAGTCAGAAGTCCTGCAGCCCACCCAGGACCCACGTGGGAGGTTTGGTGCGGGTCCTCCACAAGAATACTGTGTATTTATTGAGTGTCTTGATGTTTTGATACTTTTGTATTTTCCATTGTCCATAATGTAACGTTTAAGATTTCGTACCTCCCGGATGGGATGAGTTTCATGTTATTGTTTAAATGCAAAACAAAATGTCTTTCTTTTTATATTTTACAGCCCGGGAGTGCTGTGTTTTACCAAGGGGGATGTGTAGCCCAGCTTTGTAAGGCACACATAAAATCCTGGAGTCTGCACAGAAAGGTAACAGTTAAAGCTTTACATCATTCATTCACACTTTAGACACACCCACTAGGGGTATAAAGTAGTGTCACGCAGCCTGCGTAAGAGAGAGTTCCTGTCTCAGGACAGTGGGGAGTTCCTGTCTCAGGACAGTGCAGAGAGTTGAGTTTCTGTTAGAGCTCTGTGTGAGCTGAGTGCCAGAGTAGCTCATCTGACAAAGAAGTGGAGGCTAGTACGGGTGAGGCAGTTCATCCTAGCCTAGTCAGAGCTACCTCTTAACCAGTCTGGCCTTGGAGGATACTAAGAGCTGCTCATTGAGCTCAAGGAAAAACTGACTTACTACTTCCACGCTGCAGTGCTATGTTAAGAGCAGAAGCAGGGCGAAGGGCACAGTGGAGAAGACAGAGCACTGCCTTAGGTAGTGAATTACCTGCACTAATTATCCGGTCACTGGGGACCGAGGAGTTGCTATTGTTTCAGGCATAGTAACGAGAAAACCAGAGTCTCGCTGGACTATAAGTCGCAGGAGCAAGCCCTTAGTGTCGGTACGTAACCGGAGTCAGGGGAACAAGGACTTTGAGTTAAGCGCTTGACAAAAGTAAGGACTTAGTTTCACCATTTAGAAGGCTCCGTCACAAAGTCGGCCGGGCAGTACAGCTATAGAGTTAGCTGGAGTAATCGGGGTTAACTACGCTTTATGCAAGTTGGACTCATCTACATTTTGGAAGTTAAGGAGGCCTCTAACCTGCTCAGCTGTTACCTGGACGTGCATTCTCCACCCCGACCAGCTCCCCGGGACCTGCCTAAACATCTGACAAGTAAAAGGTATGGAAAGACGCTGGATGGTGTGAGACTGATTCATTTATCTGCACCCTACATCATTATAACCATAGACTTTGAGGGACCAGTCCACCTGTGGGGGACCCGTCATCTAGCTGCCACAACATCCCCTCAGAGATCTACAGCAGCGCTGGTCTTAGTGATCAGAAAACTACAGGTGGCGTCACGAACTGTTTCTAATCCCCTGTAAATATTTCCCTAATCGCATTGACTGCCAGGGACACGGACCGAGCCACCGCTACCAGTGACAACTCCCATAGACTTCTATGGGCTCGGCTCCGAGTACCCCATAGCCCTGGTAATCCACAATTGTGGGGCGAGTCATATGGGTATAGTGTGAAGATAAATTTCTTTGTCTTTACAAGTGTCGTTTTCACATTTTTGCTGTATTTGGGTATAGTGTGAAGATAAATTTCTTTGTCTTTACAAGTGTAGTTTTCACATTTTTGCTGTATATGGGTGTTATAGTGTGAAGATAAATTTCTTTTTCTTTGTGATTTACCATTTGTTTTTTGTTCATGCAGGACACAGAAGAGGCTGTCTCCACCTCCAACTGAAGAAGACAGCATGGCGTTGATCCAAGACGAAGAAGTAGTCGAGCCACCATCCTCATCTGTGCGGAGCCAGCTTACACTTTCAGGAAGGAAAAGGAAGGCTCCCACCTCGGCTACTCCAGAATTGGTTGAAATTGCCAAAAAAGTGCTTACGGCGGAAAAAGACCAAACAAAAATAACTGGCTTTGCTTACTTCGCTAATGAGAAGCTCCCAACACTGGATCCTATACAGCGGATTCATGCAGAGAGACTCATGTTTGAGGTCCTGACTCAAGCATCTTTAGGAAACCTGGATAACAATTATGTCGTCATGCCAAGACCGCAGTACCCTGACTACTCATGGCGCAACAATCCTGTGCCGAACAAATTGGGATAAATCCACCAAACCAAAACGTTGGTGCTCCCCCTTATTTTTATACAACGCAGAGGCAACGTGGTAATGGCAACGATCCATCTTACCAGCAGTTGTAGTTTTTAAAATTTTTTACAAAAGTTTTTTTGTTGTCTATAATTTTTTTACACTGTTACCTTTTTTAATAAAAATCTTATTTATCTAATGAATTGTGGTGTTTTATTCTTATTAATGTCAACAATTTTTGTATTTTTATTACATCTACTTGTCACACACGGGGTCATGGGAATACCAGCAGTCATAGGAGTTCCATCATAGGGTAAAAAATGAAATGAAAAAAATTTCAAAAATTAACAACATTTCTTTTAACCCCTCTCTGACATTAGACGTACTATCCCGTCCATAAAACCCGTGCCATTCTGCCCATGGACGAGATAGTACGTCATAGGCGATCAGCTGCGCTCCTGAGGGAGCGCAGCTAATCGCCGCCGGGTGTCAGCTGATTATCACAGCTGACACCCGTGACTGTGTGTCAGGAGCGGTCACGGACCGCTCCCGGCACATTAACCCCTAGCACACCGCGATCAAACATGATCGCGGTGTACTGGGGCCCACTCCCTGCGCGCCCCCCTGAGACCCTCACACCAGCGATTTGATAAAATACAGTGATGTCCCACCCTGGGACAAAGTAAAAAAGTTAAAAAAATAAAAATAAACATGTTATAAAAAAAAATCCAAAATAAATAAAAAAAAAAAAAATATTCCCCAATAAATTCATTTCTTCCTGTAAATAAAAAAAACCAAAGCAATAAAAGAGTACACATATTTGGTATCGCCGCGTCCGTAACGACCCCCCCTATAAAACTGTCCCACTAGTTAACCCCTTTAGTGAACCCCTTAAAAAAAAAAAAAAAAGAAGCAAAAAATCAATGCTTTATCATCATACCGCCGAACAAAAAGTGGAATAACGCGCGATCAAAAAGACCGATATAAATAAACATGGTACCGCTGAAAACATTATCTTGTCCCGCAAAAAACGAGCCACCAACAGCATCATCAGCGAAAAAATAAAAAAGTTATAGCTCGCAGAATAAAGCGATGCAAAAATAATTATTTTTTATATAAAATTGTTTTTATTCTATAAAAGCGCCAAAACATAAAAAAATGATATAAATGAGGTATCGCCATAATCATACTGACCCGAAGAATAAAACTGCCTTATCAATTTTACCACACGCGGAACAATAAAAACGCCTCCCCCAAAAGAAATTCATGAATTGCTGATTTTTGTTCATTCTAACCTCCCAAAAATTGAAATAAAAAGCGATCAAAAAATGTCACCTGCTCAAAAATGGTACAAATAAAAACGTCAACTCGTACCGCAAAAAATAAGACCTCACATGACTCTGTGGGCCAAAATATGCAAAAATTATAGCTCTCAAAATGTGGCGATGCAAAAAACTATTTTTGCAATAAAAAGCGTCTTTTAGCGTGACAGCTGCCAATCATAAAAACCCGCTATAAATAGTAAATCAAACCCCCCTTTATCACCCCTTAGTTAGGGAAAAATAATAAAATTAAAAAAATGTATTTATTTCCATTTTCCCATTAGGGTTAGGGTTAGGGTTGCGGCTAAAGTTAGGGTTAGGGTTGGCGCTAAAGTTAGGATTAGGGTTAGGGTTGGGATTAGGGGTGTGTTAGGGTTAGGTTTGTGGTTAGGGTTGGGACTAGGGTTAGGGGTGTGTTGGGGTTAGGGTTGGAGTTAGAATTGGGGGGGCTCTCCAAATGTGACATGGCGTCTGATCTCAATTCCAGCCAATTCTGCGTTGAAAAAGTCAAACGGTGCTCCTTCACTTCTGAGCTCTGCCATGAATCCAAACAGTAGTTTATCCCCACATATGGGGTATCAGCATACTCTGGACCCCAAGAGTTATTGTGCAATTTGTCCTATTTCTTCTGTTACCCTTGGAAAAATAAAAAACTGGGGGCGAAAATATCATTTTTGTACAAAAAAAATTATTTTTTTGTTTTTACGGCTGTACATTATAAACTTCTGTGAAGCACTTGGGGCTTCATAGCGCTCACCACACACCTAGATAAGTTCCTTGTGGGGTCTATTTTCCAAAATGGGGTCACTTGTTGGGGATTTCCACTGTTTAAGCGCATCAGGGGCTCTCCAAATGCGACATGACGCTCCCAGACCATTCCATCAAAGTCTGCAATCCAAAACGTCACTACTTCCCTTCCGAGCCCCAACGTGTATCCATACAGTAGTTTTCTCCCACATATTGGGTATCAGCGTACTCAGGACAAATTGGACAACAACTTTTGGGGTCCAATTTCTCCTGTTACCCTTGTAAAAATAAAATATTGGGGCGAAAAAATCATTTTTGCAAAAAAAAAAAAAGATTTTTTTATTTTTACGGCTGTGCGTTATAAACTTCTGTGAAGCACTTCGGGGTTCAAAGTGCTCACCACACATCTAGATAAGTTCCTTGTGGGGTCTATTTTCCAAAATGGGGTCACTTGTGGGGGGTTTCCACTGTTTAGGCGCATCAGGGGCTCTCCAAATGCGACATGACGCACCCAGACCATTCCATCAAAGTCTGCAATCCAAAACGTCACTACTTCCCTTCCGAGCCCTGACGTGCGCCCATACAGTAGTTTTCTCCCACATATTGGGTATCAGCGTACTCAGGACAAATTGGACAACAACTTTTGGGGTCCAATTTCTCCTGTTACCCTTGTGAAAATAAAATATTGGGGGCGAAAAAATCATTTTTGTAAAAAAAAAAAAGATTTTTTATTTTTACGGCTGTGCGTTATAAACTTCTGTGAAGCACTTCGGGGTTCAAAGTGCTCACCACACATCTAGATAAGTTCCTTGTGGGGTCTATTTGCCAAAATGGGGTCACTTGTGGGGGGTTTCCACTGTTTAGGTGCATCAGGGGCTCTCCAAATGTGACATGACGCCCCCAGACCATTCCATCAAAGTCTGCAATCCAAAACGTCACTACTTCCCTTCCGAGCCCCGACGTGTGCCCATACAGTAGTTTTTGCCCACATATTGGGTATCAGTGTACTCAGGACAAATTGGACAACAACTTTTGGGTTCCAATTTCTTCTGTTACCCTTGTGAAAATAAAATATTGGGGGCGAAAAAATCATTTTTGTAAAAAAAAAAAAAGATTTTTTATTTTACGGCTGTACGTTATAAACTTTAGTGAAACACCTGGGGGTTCAAAGTTCTCACCACACATCTAGATAAGTTCCTTGAGGGGTCTAGTTTCCAAAATGGTGTCATTTATGGGGGTTTCCACTGTTTAGGCAGATCAGGAGCTCTCCAAACACGACATGGCGTCCAGCCAATTCTGCGTTGAAAAAGTCAGACGGCGCTCATTCCCTTCCAAACTCTGCCATGCACCCAAACAGTGGTTTACCCCCACATATGGGGTATCAGCGCACTCAGGACAAATTGCACAATAACTTTTGGAGTCTTGTTACTGTTGTGAGTGGGCTTGGGATGAGTTCTGAGCAGAGGCTCCCTCTGGTGGTTACAAGCGGTGCTGGTCTGTCCAGTGAAGATTGTGAAGATTGTGAGGATTGGGAATCAGGTGTTACTGACTGGTCTTATATAAGGGAGTCACCTTCCCATCAGGGTTGCCGGTGATCAATTGTTCTGGTCTCTATCCTTGATTCCTGTTTCCCTTGTAGCCTGCTGTGTCGTGTCTGCATCTCCTGCTAACAGATAAGACATTTTCTTCTTTTTGTTTTTGTGCTTGATTTTTGCATTTTGTCCTGCACTTCTGTGGGGGCCTTCAGGGTCCCCTCCGGGGGCTTTTGCCCTCTCAGTTTAGTTCAGCCACTGATGTTTGTACTTTTGCTTTTTCCAGTTTTTTCAGTGGCTGCTGTTTTGATTTTGTTACACCAGAGAACTAATTTAGGTGGTAGAGGTCGTGTGATCTCAGGTGTTTTTGAAATTAGTAGAGTTGGTGCTTTTCAGGGTTTTCTGGGATTGCAGTAAGTACCCTTCCTATCCTTTTCTATTTAGTTAGTTTGGGCTCCAACGTTTGCTCATACTATTTTCTGTCTGTGTCAGTATTTCTTCTTGTCTAACCGCCATTACATGTTTGGGGGCTTTCTATTATCTTTGGGGTTCTGCTCCGGGGCAGATAGCTTTCCTATATCTATCTTTAGGTGTAGTTAGTTTCTCAGGCTGTGACGAGGCGTCTAGCACCAACGTAGGAACGCTCCACGGCTGCCTCTAGTTGTTGTGGTTAGTCAGGGTACTGTGTTATGTTACGGTAGCTGAGGAGTGCAGGTAAAAAAGGAAATACACCAGAGCAGTTGGAATCTATGAGATTGCAGTACCCTGACTAACCACCGCAACTAGAGGCAGCCGTGGAGCGTTCCTACGTTGGTCCTAGACGCCTCGTCACAGCCTGAGAAACTAACTACACCTAAAGATAGAAATAGGAAAGCTATCTGCCCCGGAGCAGAACCCCAAAGATAATAGAAAGCCCCCAAACATGTAATGGCGGTTAGACAAGAGGAAATACTGACACAGAAAGAAAATAGTATGAGCAAACGCTGGGGCCCAAACTATCTAAATAGAAAAGGACAGGAAGGGTACTTACTTGTTGTGAATGGGTTTGAGATGAGTTCTGAGCAGAGGCTCCCTCTGGTGGTTACAAGCGGTACTAGTGAGGATTGTGAGGACTGGGAATCAGGTGTTACTGATTGGTCTTATGTAAGGGAGTCATTTTCCCATCAGGGTTGCCTGTGATCAATTGTTCTGGTCTGAATCCTTCTTTCCAGTTTCCCTTGTAGCCTGCTGTGTCGTGTCTGCATCTCCTGCTATCAGATAAGACAATTTCTTATTTTGTGTTTTTGCTATATTTTTGCATTTTGTCCTGCACTTCTTTGGGGGCCTTCAGGGTCCCCTCCGGGGGCTTCTGCCCTCTCAGTTTAGTTCAGCCGCTGAGTTTTGTTCTTTTGCTTTTTCCAGTTTTTTCAGTGGCTGCTGTTTTGATTTTCTTACACCAGAGAACTAATTTAGGTGGTAGAGGTCGTGTGATCTCAGGTGATTTTGAAATTAGTAGAGTTGGTGTTTTTCAGGGTTTTCTGGGATTGCAGTAAGTACCCTTCCTGTCCTTTTCTATTTAGATAGTTTGGGCCCCAGCGTTTGCTCATACTATTTTCTTTCTGTGTCAGTATTTCCTCTTGTCTAACCGCCATTACATGTTTGAGGGCTTTCTATTATCTTTGGGGTTCTGCTCCGGGGCAGATAGCTTTCCTATTTCTATCTTTAGGTGTAGTTAGTTTCTCAGGCTGTGACGAGGCGTCTAGGACCAACGTAGGAACGCTCCACGGCTGCCTCTAGTTGCGGTGGTTAGTCAGGGTACTGCAATCTCATAGATTCCAACTGCTCTGGTGTATTGCCTTTTTTACCTGCACTCCTCAGCTACCGAAACAAAACAGTATCACCGGCCTAAAAATTGTATGGTACTCACAGAAGGGAAAAAATATTTTGAAGGAAGAAAAGTTGTCAGAGATATTTTTCTGTTTGTTGCATTTTTTTTTTTTTTTTTTTCCCTCTGTATCTCTGGGTGCTGGGGAGGATCTTTTCTCCCAATGGAGTTTGCACAGTTGTCTGGCCGTGTGGATCAGCTTGCCACTGAGGTTCGGAGTATTGCTATCTATCTTGCTGGGTTGCCTGTTGTGGAACCTAGGATCCCCATGCCAGATTTGTTTTTAGGGGATCGAGCTAAGTTTCAGAATTTCAAAAATAATTGTAAATTGTTTCTTGCCTTAAAATCTAAGTCCTCAGGAAACGCAGCGCAGCAGGTTCAAATTATCATCTCTCTCCTGCGCGGCGATCCTCAGGATTGGGCTTTTTCCCTGATACCTGGGGATCCTGTTTTGAGTGATGTTGATGCGTTTTTTCAGGCCTTGGGGTTATTGTACGATGAGCCTAATGTCACTGATCAAGCTGAAAAAGCCTTGTTGGCATTAAATCAGGGGCTTGATGACGCTGAGTTATACTGTCAGAGATTCCGTAGGTGGGCAGTCCTGACCAAGTGGAATGACGACGCTTTGGCGGCCCTTTTCCGGAAGGGTTTGTCGGATAATGTAAAGGATGTTATGGTGGGATTCCCTGTCCCCTCTGGTCTCAATGATTCTATGTCATTAGCGATTCAAATTGACAGACGTTTGCGTGAGCGGAGAAGTATGCGTGGAGTGGTGTTGCCTTGTGAGCCAGCTGCTGAGCCCATGCAGTGTGATGGAGTGGTGTCTGGGGCACAGCGTCATGAGTTTCGAAAGCGCAATGGGTTATGTTTCTACTGTGGTGATGCCTCTCATGCTATTTCAGTCTGCCCTAAGCGGGGAAGACATTTTGCACGCTCAGTTGTCTTGGGTAGTGTTCAGACTAAGTTTTTATTAACTGTCACTCTGATATGCTCTCTGTCCTCATTTTCTGCTCAGGCTTTCGTTGATTCTGGAGCAGCTATTAACCTGATGGATTATGATTTTGCTAAACGTTGTGGATTTCCCTTGATACCCCTACAGAAGTCTATTCCTTTACTGGGGATCGATTCTACCCTTTGGCTGAGAATAAACCCAGTTTTCTACTCAGGTGATAATGAGGGTTGAACCTGATCACCAGGAGTGCTGCAAATTTTTGGTTCTATATAATCTGCATGACATTATCGTGCTGGGTTTCCCTTGGTTACAGTCTCATAATCCTGTTTTGGATTGGAAATCTGTGTCTGTAACCAGTTGGGGCTGCCAATGTGTTAATACCAACACTCCTGTTTTTTCTGCCTCCCCCAGGCTGAGGATGTTCCTGACTTTTTGTTTGATTTTTCTGATGTGTTTAGCGAAAGTAAATCTGCATCCTTGCCTCCCCATAGGAGCTATGACTGCGCTATTGAATTAGTGCCGGGTAGTAAATTCCCTAAAGGTCGCCTTTTTAACTTGTCTGTACCTGAACATGACGCTATGCGGTCTTATATCAAGGAATCATTGGAGAAGGGTCATATCAGACCATCCTCTTCACCCTTAGGTGCCGGTTTTTTCTTTGTGGCCAAAAAAGATGGTTCATTAAGGCCGTGTATTGATTATCGTCTCTTGAACAATATTACTGTGAAATATCAATACCCGTTACCCTTGATTTCTGACCTGTTTTCCAGGGTGAAAAACGCTACTTGGTTTACCAAGCTTGACCTCAGGGGGGCGTATAACCTTATTCGCATTAAGCACGGGGATGAATGGAAGACGGCATTTAACACCCCTGAAGGGCATTTTGAGTACCTTGTGATGCCCTTTGGGCTCACTAATGCTCCTTCCGTCTTCCAGTCCTTCATGAATGACATTTTCAGGGATTTTGTGGACAAGTTTCTGATTGTTTATTTGGATGATATCTTGATTTTTTCTAATGACTGGGACTCTCATGTGAAACATGTTCGAACTGTATTCCAGATTTTGAGAGAGAATGCTCTGTATGTGAAGGGATCAAAGTGTCTTTTTGGCGTACAGAAGATCTCATTTCTGGGATTCATTTTGTCCCCATCTGTTATTGAAATGGACCCAGTCAAGGTTCAGGCCATCTGTGATTGGGTCCAACCTACTTCATTAAAGGCTCTTCAGAGATTTTTGGGTTTTGCCAATTTTTATCGTAAATTTATTGGTAATTTCTCGGTTATTGTTAAACCATTAACTGATTTGACCAGAAAGGGTTCTGATGTGGTGAATTGGCCTCCTGAGGCAGTCTCTGCGTTTCAGGAACTTAAGCAGAGATTCACTTCTGCTCCTGTTCTACGGCAGCCTGATGTTTCTCTGCCATTTCAGGTGGAGGTTGATGCCTCTGAAATTGGGGCAGGTGCCGTTTTGTCCCAAAAAGATCCAGAGACCTCTAAAAGTAACCCTTGTGCCTTTTTCTCTCGAAAATTTTCTCCTACTGAACGTAATTATGACGTGGGTAATCGGGAGTTATTGGCCATGAAGTGGGCTTTTGAAGAGTGGAGACATTGGCTGGAGGGAGCCAAACATCAGGTGGTGGTCCTTACGGACCATAAGAATCTGGTCTATCTGGAATCTGCCAAGCGACTCAATCCTAGACAGGCCAGGTGGGCCTTGTTTTTCACACGTTTTAATTTTGTGGTTTCCTTTCTTCCTGGCACTAAGAATGTTAAGGCGGATGCCCTCTCGAGGAGTTTCCTTGCGGACTCTCCTGAGCTATCTGATCCCTCTGTTATTTTGAAGGAGGGTGTAGTTCTTTCCGCCATCTCGCCCAATTTGAGACTTGCTCTGGAGGGGTGTCAGGAGGATAGGCCCGAGCGCTGCCCTGTTGGAAAATTGTTTGTCCCGGACCAATGGAAAAGAGTGTGATGTCTGAGATTCATTGTTCCGCATTGGCTGGGCATCCCGGAATTTTTGGTACCAGAGACTTGGTTAGTCGGTCCTTTTGGTGGCCTACCTTGTCTCGCGATGTCAGGGAATTTGTGCAGTCCTGCGGGACTTGCTCTCGCTCCAAGCCTTGCTCTCGCTCTAGTGGTTTGTTGATGCCATTGCCTGTGCCCAAGAGACCATGGACCCATATCTCTATGGATTTCATTTCCGATCTTCCTGTTTCTCAGAGAATGACCACCATCTGGGTAATTTGTGATAGGTTTTCCAAAATGATACATCTTGTGCCATTACCTAAGTTGCCTTCCTCCTCTGAATTGGTGCCGTTGTTCCTTCAGCACGTGGTTCGTTTACACGGCATTCCTGAGAACATTGTGTCTGACAGAGGAGTCCAGTTTGTTTCCAGATTTTGGAGGACTTTTTGTTCTAAACTGGGTGTTCAATTGTCTTTCTCCTCGGCATTTCATCCTCAGACCAATGGTCAAACTGAGAGAACAAACCAGACATTGGAGACTTATCTAAGATGCTTTGTGTCTGCTGATCAGGATGACTGGGTCTCTTTTTTGCCTTTGGCTGAGTTTGCTCTTAATAATAGGGCTAGCTCTGCCACTTTGATGTCTCCGTTTTTCTGTAATTCTGGGTTTCACCCTCGATTTTCTTCAGGACAGACGGAGGCTTCTGTCTGTCCAGGTGTTGACTCTGTTGTTGAGCGTATGCAGCAGATTTGGGACCAGGTAGTGGAGAGGTTGTCCCTCTCTCAGGAGAAGGCCCAGCGGTTTGCTAACCGGCATAGGACTGATGGTCCTCGGTTTAAAGTGGGGGACTTGGTCTGGTTGTCCTCAAAGAATATTCCTATGAGAGTAGCATCTCCTAAATTTAAGCCTAGGTTCATTGGACCTTATAAGATCATGGAGATTATTAATCCTGTTTCTTTTCGTTTGCTTCTTCCAGGGACATTTAAGATCCATAACGTGTTCCACAAGTCCTTGTTGAAGAGGTTTGTTGAGCCAGTGGTTCCTGCTGCTGTGCCTCCTGACCCTGTTTTGGTTGAGGGCAATCTGGAGTATGTGGTTGAGAAAATATTGGATTCTCGTTTTTCTAGACGAAGACTCCAGTATTTGGTTAAATGGAGAGGTTATGGTCAGGAAGACAATTCTTGGGTGTTTGCTTCGGACATCCATGCTAGGAGACTTATCCGTGCGTATCATAGAACTCATCCTGACCGACCTGGTTGCTCAAATGAGGGTTCGGTGACCCCTCCTCAAGGGGGGGGTACTGTTGTGAATGGGTTTGAGATGAGTTCTGAGCAGAGGCTCCCTCTGGTGGTTACAAGCGGTACTAGTGAGGATTGTGAGGACTGGGAATCAGGTGTTACTGATTGGTCTTATGTAAGGGAGTCATTTTCCCATCAGGGTTGCCTGTGATCAATGTTTTGGTCTGAATCCTTCTTTCCAGTTTCCCTTGTAGCCTGCTGTGTCGTGTCTGCATCTCCTGCTATCAGATAAGACAATTTCTTATTTTGTGTTTTTGCTATATTTTTGCATTTTGTCCTGCACTTCTTTGGGGGCCTTCAGGGTCCCCTCCGGGGGCTTCTGCCCTCTCAGTTTAGTTCAGCCGCTGAGTTTTGTTCTTTTGCTTTTTCCAGTTTTTTCAGTGGCTGCTGTTTTGATTTTCTTACACCAGAGAACTAATTTAGGTGGTAGAGGTCGTGTGATCTCAGGTGATTTTGAAATTAGTAGAGTTGGTGTTTTTCAGGGTTTTCTGGGATTGCAGTAAGTACCCTTCCTGTCCTTTTCTATTTAGATAGTTTGGGCCCCAGCGTTTGCTCATACTATTTTCTTTCTGTGTCAGTATTTCCTCTTGTCTAACCGCCATTACATGTTTGAGGGCTTTCTATTATCTTTGGGGTTCTGCTCCGGGGCAGATAGCTTTCCTATTTCTATCTTTAGGTGTAGTTAGTTTCTCAGGCTGTGACGAGGCGTCTAGGACCAACGTAGGAACGCTCCACGGCTGCCTCTAGTTTCGGTGGTTAGTCAGGGTACTGCAATCTCATAGATTCCAACTGCTCTGGTGTATTGCCTTTTTTACCTGCACTCCTCAGCTACCGAAACATAACACTTACTGCAATCTCAGAAAACCCTGAAAAAACACCAACTCAACTAATTTCAAAATCACCTGAGATCACACGACCTCTACCACCTAAATTAGTTCTCTGGTGTAACAAAAACAGCAGCCACTGAAAAAACTGGAAAAAGCAAAAGTACAAAACACAGTGGCTGGACTAAACTGAGAGGGCAAAAGCCCCAGAGGGGACCCAGAAGGCCCCCACAGAAGTGCAGGACCAAATGCAAAAATATATAGCAAAAACACAAAATAAGAAATTGTCTTATCTGATAGCAGGAGATGCAGACACGACACAGCAGGCTACAAGGGAAACTGGAAAGAAGGATTCAGACCAGAACAATTGATCACCGGCAACCCTGATGGGAAAATGACTCCCTTATATAAGACCAATCAGTAACACCTGATTCCCAGTCCTCACAATCCTCACTAGTACCGCTTGTAACCACCAGAGGGAGCCTCTGCTCAGAACTCATCTCAAACCCATTCACAACAGTACCCCCCCTTGAGGAGGGGTCACCGAACCCTCATTTGAGCAACCAGGTCGGTCAGGATGAGTTCTATGATACGCACGGATAAGTTTTCTAGCATGGATGTCCGAAGCAAACACCCAAGAATTGTCTTCCTGACCATAACCTCTCCATTTAACCAAATACTGGAGTCTTCGTCTAGAAAAACGAGAATCCAATATTTTCTCAACCACATACTCCAGATTGCCCTCAACCAAAACAGGGTCAGGAGGCACAGCAGCAGGAACCACTGGCTCAACAAACCTCTTCAACAAGGACTTGTGGAACACGTTATGGATCTTAAATGTCCCTGGAAGAAGCAAACGAAAAGAAACAGGATTAATAATCTCCATGATCTTATAAGGTCCAATGAACCTAGGCTTTAATTTAGGAGATGCTACTCTCATAGGAATATTCTTTGAGGACAACCAGACCAAGTCCCCCACTTTAAACCGAGGACCATCAGTCCTATGCCGGTTAGCAAACCGCTGGGCCTTCTCCTGAGAGAGGGACAACCTCTCCACTACCTGGTCCCAAATCTGCTGCATACGCTCAACAACAGAGTCAACACCTGGACAGACAGAAGCCTCCGTCTGTCCTGAAGAAAATCGAGGGTGAAACCCAGAATTACAGAAAAACGGAGACATCAAAGTGGCAGAGCTAGCCCTATTATTAAGAGCAAACTCAGCCAAAGGCAAAAAAGATACCCAGTCATCCTGATCAGCAGACACAAAGCATCTTAGATAAGTCTCCAATGTCTGGTTTGTTCTCTCAGTTTGACCATTGGTCTGAGGATGAAATGCCGAGGAGAAAGACAATTGAACACCCAGTTTAGAACAAAAAGTCCTCCAAAATCTGGAAACAAACTGGACTCCTCTGTCAGACACAATGTTCTCAGGAATGCCGTGTAAACGAACCACGTGCTGAAGGAACAACGGCACCAATTCAGAGGAGGAAGGCAACTTAGGTAATGGCACAAGATGTATCATTTTGGAAAACCTATCACAAATTACCCAGATGGTGGTCATTCTCTGAGAAACAGGAAGATCGGAAATGAAATCCATAGAGATATGGGTCCATGGTCTCTTGGGCACAGGCAATGGCATCAACAAACCACTAGAGCGAGAGCAAGACTTGGAGCGAGAGCAAGTCCCGCAGGACTGCACAAATTGCCTGACATCGCGAGACAAGGTAGGCCACCAAAAGGACCGACTAACCAAGTCTCTGGTACCAAAAATTCCGGGATGCCCAGCCAATGCGGAACAATGAATCTCAGACATCACACTCTTTTTCCATTGGTCCGGGACAAACAATTTTCCAACAGGGCAGCGCTCGGGCCTATCCTCCTGACACCCCTCCAGAGCAAGTCTCAAATTGGGGCTAGATGGCGGAAAGAACTACACCCTCCTTCAAAATAACAGAGGGATCAGATAGCTAACACCCTCCTTCAAAATAACAGAGGGATCAGATAGCTCAGGAGAGTCCGCAAGGAAACTCCTCGAGAGGGCATCCGCCTTAACATTCTTAGTGCCAGGAAGAAAGGAAACACAAAATTAAAACGTGTGAAAAACAAGGCCACCTGGCCTGTCTAGGATTGAGTCGCTTGGCAGATTCCAGATAGACCAATTCTTTGGTCCGTAAGGACCACCACCTGATGTTTGGCTCCCTCCAGCCAATGTCTCCACTCTTCAAAAGCCACTTCATGGCCAATAACTCCCGATTACCCACGTCATAATTACGTTCAGTAGGAGAAAATTTTCGAGAGAAAAAGGCACAAGGGTTACTTTTAGAGGTCTCTGGATCTTTTTGGGACAAAACGGCACCTGCCCCAATTTCAGAGGCATCAATCTCCACCTGAAATGGCAGAGAAACATCAGGCTGCCGTAGAACAGGAGCAGAAGTGAATCTCTGCTTAAGTTCCTGAAACGCAGAGACTGCCTCAGGAGGCCAATTCACCACATCAGAACCCTTTCTGGTCAAATCAGTTAATGGTTTAACAATAACAGAGAAATTACCAATAAATTTACGATAAAAATTGGCAAAACCCAAAAATCTCTGAAGAGCCTTTAATGAAGTAGGTTGGACCCAATCACAGATGGCCTGAACCTTGACCGGGACCATTTCAATAACAGATGGGGACAAAATGAATCCCAGAAATGAGATCTTCTGTACGCCAAAAAGACACTTTGATCCCTTCACATACAGAGCATTCTCTCTCAAAATCTGGAATACAGTTCGAACATGTTTCACATGAGAGTCCCAGTCATTAGAAAAAATCAAGATATCATCCAAATAAACAATCAGAAACTTGTCCACAAAATCCCTGAAAATGTCATTCATGAAGGATGGAAGACGGAAGGAGCATTAGTGAGCCCAAAGGGCATCACAAGGTACTCAAAATGCCCTTCAGGGGTGTTAAATGCCGTCTTCCATTCATCCCCGTGCTTAATGCGAATAAGGTTATACGCCCCCTGAGGTCAAGCTTGGTAACCAAGTAGCGTTTTTCACCTGGAAAAGAGGTCAGAAATCAAGGGTAACGGGTATTGATATTTCACAGTAATATTGTTAAAGAGACGATAATCAATACACGGCCTTAATGAACCATCTTTTTTGGCCACAAAGAAAAAACCGGCACCTAAGGGTGAAGAGGATGGTCTGATATGACCTTCTCCAATGATTCCTTGATATAAGACCGCATAGCGTCATGTTCAGGTACAGACAAGTTAAAAAGGCGACCTTTTAGGGAATTTACTACCTGGCACTAATTCAATAGCGCAGTCATAGCTCCTATGGGGAGGTAAGGATGCAGATTTACTTTCGCTAAACACATCAGAAAAATCAAACAAAAAGTCAGGAACATCCTCAGCCTGGGGGGAGGCAGAAAAAACAGGAGTGTTGGCACTAACACATTGGCAGCCCCAACTGGTTACAGACCAGACACAGATTTCCAATCCAAAACAGGATTATGAGACTGTAACCAAGGGAAACCCAGCACTATAATGTCATGCAGATTATATAGAACCAAAAATTTGCAGCACTCCTGGTGATCAGGTTCAACCCTCATTATCACCTGAGTAGAAAACTGGGGTTTATTCTCAGCCAAAGGGGTAGAATCGATCCCCAGTAAAGGAATAGACTTCTGTAGGGGTATCAAGGGAAACCCACAACGTTTAGCAAAATCATAATCCATCAGGTTAATAGCTGCTCCAGAATCAACGAAAGCCTGAGCAGAAATGAGAACAGAGAGCATATCAGAGTGACAGTCAATAAAAACTTAGTCTGAACACTACCCAAGACAACTGAGCGTGCAAAACGTCTTCCCCGCTTAGGGCAGACTGAAATAGCATGAGAGGCATCACCACAGTAGAAACATAACCCATTGCGCTTTCGAAACTCATGACGCTGTGCCCCAGACACCACTCTATCACACTGCATGGGTTCAGAAGCTGGTTCACAAGGCAACACCATTCCACGCATACTTCTCCGCTCACGCAAACGTCTGTCAATTTGAATCGCTAATGACATAGAATCATTGAGACCAGAGGGGACAGGGAATCCACCATAACATCCTTTACATTATCCGACAGACCCTTCGGAAAAGGGCCGCCAAAGCGTCGTCATTCCATTTGGTCAGGACATGCCCACCTACGGAATCTCTGACAGTATAACTCAGCGTCATCAAGCCCCTGATTTAATGCCAACAAGGCTTTTCAGCTTGATCAGTGACATTAGGCTCATCGTACAATAACCCCAAAGCCTGAAAAAAGCATCAACATCACTCAAAACAGGATCCCCAGGTATCAGGGAAAAAGCCCAATCCTGAGGATCGCCGCGCAGGAGAGAGATGATAATTTGAACCTGCTGCGCTGCGTTTCCTGAGGACTTAGATTTTAAGGCAAAAAACAATTTACAATTATTTTTGAAATTCTGAAACTTAGCTCGATCCCCTAAAAACAAATCTGGCATGGGGATCCTAGGTTCCACAACAGGCAACCTAGCAAGATATGCAGCAATACTCTGAACCTCAGTGGCAAGCTGATCCACACGGCCAGACAACTGTGCAAACTCCATTGGGAGAAAAGATCCTCCCCAGCACCCAGAGATACAGAGGGAAAAAAAAAAAAAAAAAAAATGCAACAAACAGAAAAATATCTCTGACAACTTTTCTTCCTTCAAAATATTTTTTCCCTTCTGTGAGTACATACAATTTTTTTTGGCCGGTGATACTGTTATGTTACGGTAGCTGAGGAGTGCAGGTTAAAAAGGAAATACACCAGAGCAGTTGGAATCTATGAGATTGCAGTACCCTGACTAACCACCGCAACTAGAGGCAGCCGTGGAGCGGTTCCTACGTTGGTCCTAGACGCCTCGTCACAGCCTGAGAAACTAACTACACCTAAAGATAGAAATAGGAAAGCTATCTGCCCCGGAGCAGAACCCAAAGATAATAGAAAGCCCTCAAACATGTAATGGCGGTTAGACAAGAGGAAATACTGACACAGAAAGAAAATAGTATGAGCAAACGCTGGGGCCCAAACTATCTAAATAGAAAAGGACAGGAAGGGTACTTACTGCAATCTCAGAAAACCCTGAAAAAACACCAACTCAACTAATTTCAAAATCACCTGAGATCACACGACCTCTACCACCTAAATTAGTTCTCTGGTGTAACAAAAACAGCAGCCACTGAAAAAACTGGAAAAAGCAAAAGTACAAAACACGTGGCTGGACTAAACTGAGAGGGCAAAAGCCCCAGAGGGACCCAGAAGGCCCCCACAGAAGTGCAGGACCAAATGCAAAAATATAGCAAAACACAAAATAAGAAATTGTCTTATCTAATAGCAGGAGATGCAGACACGACACAGCAGCTACAAGGGAAACTGGAAAGAAGGATTCAGACCAGAACAATTGATCACCGGCAACCCTGATGGGAAAATGACTCCCTTATATAAGACCATCAGTAACACTGATTCCCAGTCCTCACAATCCTCACTAGTACCGCTTGTAACTGTCAAGGTAAAATATAATTTTTCTACTATACTTTTTATATTCATAGTGTTATATATGTCTTGTTATTTTGATATGTCAAGATAAACACGAAGTTTTCCCTTAAATGATATTATTCAGATTGAAACTATTTTAGGACAATGTTAGTATCTGCTGGTGTCTGTCTCCACCTTGTGTCCTATCACTGTATTACACTAACTATCTAATAACTTGAACTGGATCCACTGAAATGCCCCCCACCTTTGGGGAATTGAGGAACCACATGATACACGAGAACAATAGAATCTTTCTTCAAGAAACGAAACTGAGGATGACAACACGATCAAGGAGGACTTAGAAGAAGATCTAAGGACCAATTAGGATGACCAGATGCTGAATATAATACATATATGGACATCATTCAGCATATCTCTTTCTCCTCAATCCCGCCTTTACTCCACCCCAATATTCTGTGTATGTAATCTTATGTACGTGAATAAAAAGTTCAGTGCTTACTGGAGATGGCCGCCTAATAGCACCTTTTTCTTTAGGCACGTTCTGAAGTCTGAACCAGCGTATTGCCTGATTCATTTCTCGGTCGACCCGTGCTCTTAGTCTAATTTGGAGTGACTGGAGGATGAGTGGTTTGTCGTTTACGACCCCGACAATTGGCGCCTAAACGTGGGGCCGTGGATTGCCGCCCGTCCGGACCCGTCTTGAGGACTTTGCGGTGGTGCCCGCGGTGACTGAATGCGAGGACTGCAGCCTCCGTTGAACACGGTAAGTTGGGATATATATTTTATATGCGTCCCACTTGCCTGTGTGTCAGTCATTGTGGGCTTAAGCTGTATTGTCTTTTTGGGTCTGGGTGGGTGACCGGTTGAGTGGTGAGACCAAGGCAATCCCACGCCACGAACCAGCAAGTCTGACAGAGTGACGTTGCATTCCTGCACGTTCTCGTGAAAATTACCACGTTCCTCCTCCTCCAGTCACTGTACTTTTATGCAGATAGTTGCTCCCGTGATTATTTGGTAGTGTCTAAATTTCTAGCATCTTGTAGAGAATTGTGGTAGGGGGCGCATAACCAAATTTCCTTAGGATGACGAATAGAGGAGGGCTCTTCGTCTGAGAAAGTGACAAATAGAGGAGGACTCTTTGTCTAACCGGAAGTCTCATTAGGAGAAGCCCAGGTGTCAGCATATGGAGGGGGACTCTGTGCTGTGTAGAGTGTCACGGTGTACTGCGCTGTAAAGTCACCATCCACAGTTAGGGAAGGGACAAATAGAGGAGGACTCTTTGTCTTGTCACAGTATTGAGGGACTCTGCAGTGACGGGTGGTGACCTGCGAGTGACGCCGGTGGTCTGAGTCGCGACAGATCATTACACTCTGTTAATATTATGATGCGCATGTTTAAATCAAACAAAAACCCACAAGTTAGAGGGTGGTGCTTTGGGAGTGGTTGAATTGATGGAATCACGTGGAGGCAAGAAGGCTGTTAAGAATGAGCTTGCCGAGTACAGGCAGGCTTCAGCCTTCAGTGTGGAAAGACTTTGTCGCACGGAATGAGGGAAAGTTGAGAGATCAGGGGCTCTTGTATCAAGCCCAAGCACATTTGAGAGTAGTAAATGATTTGAAATGTGAGGGTTGGAAAGAGGTAGATGGAATAAGGAGGTTTCGGAAAGTGCTGAGCCTTTGTTTTGATATGTAAAATGCTCTGCATATGATCTTGTTGATGTAACTAAAATGGCCGCTCCAAGCCCTCGGCCACCGCCCTATAATGGTGCCGATCTTAGAACAAAGGGAGGTTGGACCTGTCATGTGTGTGGTGAACAGAACCCGCCCTGGGCGGAGACCTGCCGTGTTTGTGGGGCGGGCGCTCCCTGGTGTAATGCCCAGCCCATCGCCCCTCCCACACCCAGCGGCCATTTTGGTAAACCCAGTGGCCATCTTTAATACCCCGGAAATGCCAACACCCCATCTCCTCCGGCGGCCATCTTGGGACACCCAAGCACACCCATCAGGCCTAAAATCCCTTGCTGATACCAACCAGGGCCTACTACCAGCCCCCGCCCGCACCTGTGCAGGCCACAGCTCCCAATATGGCACCAGATGCAACACCATTGTTCCCTTTCACACACCCCAACCCGGCCATTGCGCAATGCATGAATCTTCAGTTTTTCAAACAATGATAAAGAAGCCGCCGCCATGATATTATGGGATCTAATGAAGGGGAGGAGGATCAGGAGATAGAAGAGGGTGGGCCCCTCAACAGCCACCACTATCCCCAGCAGCACCATATCTTTTCTTCCTCCTCCATTCCCCCACCATCATTGTCAACCCCTGGTCCTAGGGCCTATTCCACCCCTACTCAGAGATGGGCACCTTCCTCTCCTTCACAAATCCTCAGAGAGGACAGTCGTTCTGTAAGATTCACGGAAACCCCGTCAGGCCCCCAGCTCCCGGTGTACTTAAAAAACTGGTATCCCAGCCATTTCACAGCTTACACAGACCGCAACGGAAATCCAGTGACATTATCCATAGGGTACGGTGATATCCTGACACATCGGGTTGGTGCTATAGTTAGTCCTGCCAACTCAAACTGCTCCAAGAAAGGGGGTCTGGCTCTATTAGTAGCCCAAGCTGGTGGTCCATCGTCACTGCAGAATGCATGGCTCATATATACACTCATGGCCCTTTGCCACCTGGACAGACTCTGGACAACCCATGCAGGGGACCTTCCCGCTGTTTATCATCACCCAATGCAGTAGGTCCAGTCCATGATCCTCTAAACTCAAATGAGTCACGGGCCACCTTCGGGCCACTATACATTCAATACTCCATCATTGGTATGTTAAAAAACAGAAGACATTAGGCACCAGGAATTATTTGAAACCAATGATAAAATAGCAAATTTGTGATTGCTTTTGTCAAGAGTTAACTAACACCCACTCTGCAGTGTCTGCTTCTCTCCCAGAATTTACAGGTGACACGGTGCATGATTTCTCGCCTGATGACCTTTATATATATAAAAAATTTATGAAAAGAGACTGTCTCCAGCCCAGATTTGAGGGTCCCTACACTGTGTCCGTCCACCCATACTCCCTGAAGCTCGAGGGCAAGAGCACCTGGATTCACGCCTCCCACTACAAGAAGGACAAAAATTAGCCAGCAGTCATAAAACCTTCTGTTACATATCCTTTGAGCTATATCCTGACCTCGTGCCAGTATGCCCACCTTTGGGTTAATATTACAACCCTGTGGTTATCTTTAAGTTCGATTTCTATCAAATTTCAACTGTGATAGGAATGATTTCAAGGATCAACACACTAAATTTAAGGGAAAAATTGGCAAATGAAGCTAGATACAATAGATGATAAATGAGATATACAAGTATTTATTTGTAGGAACGGATCTAAGAATGCAGGAGTCAGTGACAGCAAGCAAAGGTATAAGGGGGAGGAAGTGCTGGAGCAGCGAGATGGTATTTTGCTGTACACCAAGTCATTCTACAGATAAGGAAGTGAAGGTGAGGGAGAGCACACTGACAAACTGCGCAGCGACCCGACTTACCCCCTCCCATCAGGCATTCAGCATAGAGACGCAAGCAAAAAGTGCAACAGTTTTCAGATTTTGTTGAATAGGTTTTTGGAATAACACAGTACGTAAGAATCGAAGGGGTAGCATGTGAATAGAAGGTCAGTGTATGTGAGAAGAAAGATAGACAGGCAGAGAAAGGAAGTGACAGAAAGCTGAAAGTAAGTAGACCGGATTAGAGATCATTAAAGCAGAGGATCTAGCCAGAATAGCACAGGGGGCACAACATGATTTAGCGCAGGCAAAAAGAGGAGCAAGGATACACGCTGTAGGTACTCGTCCTGCAAATAACAGGGAGAGGAACGTGTACCAGGAGATGGACAGAAATTGTGCTACGGGTGTAAGAAACCAGGACATTTCAGGAGGGATTGCAGAACTAATCCATATCCAGCCTGTCCAACTAATCCATACAAATGACCCGCCTGCAGGGGGCCCCCAAGACCAATTAGAGGCGCTCCCATAGGATAATGGTAGCTTGCACATGAACCCCTTGTCTCCTTACCCCCCATTCCTAATTGCACAGTACAGGTGAATCTACCAGGGGGACATGAGTTGAGTTCCAAGTGGACCGGGGCAGACAATTCATAATTACAGAAGAGGACTGGCCATTTGGGAAAAGTGATTTCTCCCACCATGTTATAGCAACTCCTTACACTCTCCAGCTCCCCTTCACTAAAAAGATTCCCCTGCAAATTCAAGGAACCACTGTACACACACAGTTATGGTATCACCACGGGGTCAATGTAATCTTTCAGGGAAAATGATGTGTTGTTACAATTACAACACGTATTGATATTATCCGGTTGGAACTGTCACTATGACACCAGAACTGAAGCAGAGCACTCTTGTAAAATCATGTCCCCTAGACGTTGCTAGTACAGAGGAAAGAGAAGATTTTCAGGAAATATTCAATGTTATCCTGGACCCCACCGTCATGATGTACTCTTTAGGATAAGGACAGGGGATTTTACGAAACAAAAATGTTGGGTCATAGTAAAATGCTGCAAATAATCAACTCCACTATGCTGGAGGACTGGCCGCAACAATTTCACAGAAAGGCGGACCCATGATACAGGACGAATCTAATTCGTATTACAAACGTGTGGTCAGTAGAAATAGGGACAGGTCCAGCAACCAGAGCAGGACAGTTGCCGTGTCCCAAAAGCAATATATGCAATGAAATCACAATATACTTCTACTAATATGCCTAGGCCCAACAATTACTTACTGAAGCTGTCCAGAATGTAATCCTGTATGTTTTCCCTTCCACTCCCAACAATGTATTAAAAGTAAAAAAAAAAAAAAAAGTTAGAAGAATTCAGCTTGTTCTGTATCAGACAAAAAAAAAAAAAGCCAGCCAGGAGTAGTTCTAGCCCACATTTTGCAAGCAGGCAGCTGCAGGTCCAAGGACAGTTCTTATCAGTGCCCACATAGCAAACTCCAGCCCCCCTTCAACTTAACCCTGTGTACGGTAGGTACAAAAATTATGGCAGTTAATGCAGCTACTGATCTGGAAACTCCAGTGGTGTCTAATATATATATATACACTTTGGTTCCAGATATCTCAGGATGCTGCTTAGTTTACAGTTATTGATTTTGCCAATGTTATTTTTATAATTATGTTGATGATTTACTGATTTGTGCCCCTCCAGGAAACAGTGTAGTATTGCAACAATATTACTTATGTTGTTTTTGTACCAAGCAGGTTGTAAGCGTTAAAGGATAAACTGCAATTCTGTAAATCTT
>JARQOD010007584.1:0-38729 GCA_033576555.1 Oophaga sylvatica | reverse complement strand
TTGGAGCGGGTCCTCCACAAGCACAAGTAAAGGACACTGTGAAGTTACCCCGGTGGGGGTAGTCCTAAGAAGTCTCCACGAACTTCGGCACTAATGCTATTTGCACTTTTGTAATGTTATTATTAAAAATTTTATTATGCAACATTTAACTTGAAGTGTTTCCTGCTTTCTTACTACGTCGCATAGTCCACTCTGCTACATCACTTTGCACCATTGCTCTATCTCACATCTATCTGCCCTGGAAGGATAGCGTGTTACCTGTAGAAGACTTTTCACCTACCTGCACTACACCATCCCTTCCAGAGGACCTGCACAGCAGCGCTGGACACCCTGACCAGGTACTACAGGTGGCGTCACGACAAACTACACGAACATTCTATCATCCCCTGGAAATATCCCACATTCCAGTGATCGCCCAGGTCACGGACCGAGCTGTGCTACTCGTGACATCCCCCATAGAAGTCGACGTGATCGGTGCCGAGTACCCCAAAACCCCTGTCTCTGTGCGACTCAACTTCCCTCACTGTGCTGGCACTTTACATTTACAATGCCTCTGGGTTTTTTTTTTGGGGGGGGTGGGGAACATTCAGACTTTTGCTATGGGGCCCCATGATTTATATGTACGCCCCTGCTGCTGAGGCATGGTATTTAAGGCTATTAAGGAGCCAACATACATGGACCTTGCCAGCAGCGTCGGACTGGAGTACCTTGGGCCCACCAGAGAAAATATATTCTTGCGGCCCAACATCATACTTCCCAACCTTTGAATAAGGGAAAGAGGGACAAAGGCTGTGGCACGCTGTGCATGCCGCAGAAAATTTTAGGCCATGCCACGTTGCACCACAGACTGTCCAGGAGTTGGTGGATGCTTTAGTCCAGGTGTGGGAGGAGATCCCTCACGAGACCATCCGTCGCGCTCATCAGGAGCATGGCCAGAAGTTGTAGGGAGGTCATACAGCATACCTCCCAAATTTGGAAGACAGGAAAGAGGATTAAAGGCTGCGGCGCGTGTTGCGCGCCGCTGAAAATTTTAGGCCACGCCCCGACAACACCCATTTCACAGCTAATCACACCCATATCCTCGCCCCAAGCGTAACCATTTAGCACTGCTGATCACACTGACTGGTAATGAGGGCACAGTGGCTGGTACTGAGGAAAAGAAAGAAAGAGCAGCGAGAGAGAAAGAACAAACAGAGAAAGAAAGAGAGGAAAGAAAGAAAAGAGAGAAAGAAAGAACAGAGAGAAAAAAGAACAGAGAGCGAGAAGGAAAGAACAGAGAACGAGAAAGAAAGACTAGAGAGAGAGCCATAGGCGTAGCTAGGGTTTTGGTTTAGTGGGGGCAGAACTTCTGAGTGGGCCCATCATCAGAGAACCTCAGCAAATGACCGCGCTGTTGGCCAAAATAATCTATATATAAAAAGACCAATATTGATATTACCGCCATATGGTCTGTGTTAAATAATACCAGTCCTACAGAACATATAATAGATTACAGCACAGGTACAGATAATGACTTACCGCTGATGTTCTTTCTAATGGAATTGTTCACTTTTCATGTCTTTTCCATCTGGCCCACACCGACATGACGACTTCTCCAGCCAGGACTCGACTGCACCCCCATTAAAAAAAAAAATTAAAAAAAAACTCACCTCCCGGCTCCTGTGCTGCTCACTGTTCTCCCTCTCAGCGTCTGACAGCGGGCGCCGGCAGGTGATGTTATTGCGCCCGCTGTCATACGCTGAGAGGGGGATTATGGGAGAGAAGGAGCGCTCGCTCCTTCTCTCTCCATGCGGTCAGCTTTATCGGCTGGATGCCGATACAGCTGACCCTCCGATGACGGGTGGGGGGCCACATGCTGGCACTGGGCCCCCCCAACACCTGTTCAGGCCCCATAGCTTCCGGGCGGCAGAGCAGGGAGAGCGATTCTCCCTGCTCTGCCGCAGAATGTAACTGTATCGTAGCTCCAGGTGGGCCCCCTCAGAGCGCGGGCCCCGGGGCCACTGCCCCCTCTGCCCTGCGACCTATCCTTTCAAATCAGGGCCCACCACGCAGGAGCTGGGGCCCACCGTAGGTTTCTCCGGTGTCCCGGTGCCTCAGTCCGACCCTGCTTGCCAGCCTGATAATACCAGGCCACAGCAGTCTGCATATCTTGGCTGGTTAACAAAAATAGGGGATCCCCTCGAAAAAAATTTGGCGTGGGGTCCCCCTATTTTTGTTAACCAGCCAGATGAAGCAGACTGCTGAGGCCTGGTTTTTCAGGCTGGTAAGGATCCAATATCCATGGACCTTGCCAGCCTGATAATACCAGGCCACAGCAGTCTGCTTAGCTTGGCTGGTTAACAAAAATAGGGGATCCCCTCGAAAAAAAAACGGCGTAGGGGTCCCCCTATTTTTGTTAACCAGCCAAGTAAAATGCAGACTGCTGCGGCCTGGTATTAAAAGACTGTCAAGGCCCATGGATTTTGGCCCTCAACAGCCTGATAATACCAGGCTACAGCAGCCCCACATTTGGCGCATCAAAAGATGTGCCAATTGTGGCACTTTACCCGGCTCTTCCCACTGCCCTGTAGCGGTGGCAAGTGGGGTAATAAGGGGTTAATGTCACCGTTGATTGCACGGTGACAATAAGCCCGGTTAATAATGGAGAGGTGTCAATAAGACACCGATCCATTATTAATCCCAAAGTTTTTAAATGTATAAAAAAAAAGACACAGCAAGAAAAAAGTATTTTAATGAAATAAAAGAGACAACACAGTTTTCATTAATTTTATTATACACTCATTCCTGCGACGCCATCGATCTCCTGTAAAAAAAGAAAAAAAACAAACCAACAGTATACCACCTGTCCGACGCAGTCCATAGTAACGACAGTCCCACGACGATCCAGCTCTGCTACATCGCAATGACAGGCAGAGCCTGTCATCTCGACGCAGCACAGCTGATTACCTGCTTCCCCGGCGGTGACGTCATCGGACTGACTGCTTTACGGCCGGGATTACCCAGCAGTCACTGCAGTTATCGCGAGAAACTGCATGTGACCGCCGGGGAAAGATGATGGCGGCCATCAAGCAGTCCAGGCCGTGACCGCCGGAGATCTTCTGCCAGGTAAGTGCCGCTGACTCCTGACAGACCCGACCGACGGACACTGACAGTGACAGTGACAATTCCGATTCCGGTATCCGATAAGACGAAAATATCGGAACTAAGTATCGAAAGTCCGATAGAGCTAATATCGGCCGATACCCGATACTTGCGGTATCGTATCGCTCAACACTAATGGTAACAAATTGCAAGCTTTCGAGACTACTCAGGTCTCTTCATCAGGCTAAACTAATACAAAATCTGAAGAATCACATATTTATACACCACACAGCACAAAAAAAATGCAATAGATAAGACAAGTGACGTGAAGTAGAATAGTCATTATGGCAGAGGGATGAACATAAATATTGAAACAGTTCATAGATAAGGAGTGTGAAAGTTTTATTGCCCTCTGATTGGGGTCTGGTAATGTTTTGTGATGTTTTCACAGGATCTTTGGAGTAAATTCCTTAATTGATGTAAAACGTCATACGTCAAACGTTTTACATCAATTAAGGAATTTACTCCAAAATTCCAATGTTCCAATATTTATGTTCATCTCTATCTCCCATAATGACAGTTCTGCTTTTTGTCACTTGTCTTATCTATTGCATTTTTTCTGTGCTGTGTGGTGTATAAATATGTGATTCTTCAGATTTTGTATTAGTCTTTGCCTGATGAAGAGACCTGAGTAGTCTCGAAAGCTTGCAATTTGTTACCATCTTTTCAGTTAGCCATTAAAAGGTATCAACCACTGAGGACTCTCAAGTCTAAATATTTTTCGAACTAAAGGATAGTAACCTGTTCTTTTGTGTATTCCAACTATTATGAATCTTGTGCCCATTAACAAAAACATCATCATTAGGGTACGTTTTGTGTACTGCAGTATTATCAGCTGCGTTTATTAGAGGTGTACTTAAAGGGAACCTGTCACCTGTTTTGGCCCCTATAAGATGCGGCCACTGCCTTTCAGGGCTTATCTACTGCATTCTATAATGCTGTAGATAAGCCCCCGGTCTGACCTGAAAGATAAGAAAAATAAATTTTATTATACTCACCTGGGAGGGGGAGGTCCAGGCAACCCGGTCTGATGGGTGTCGCAGGACCGGGTCCGACACCTCCAATCTTCTTGTGATGCCGCTCTCCTGCTTGCTTCATTGCTCCCCGCAATCGTGCTTCTGCTCAGGTGTACGTCTCTGCCCTGTCAATGGCAGAGCAAAGTACTGCAGTGTGCAGGTGCCAAGAAATGTCAGAGAGGCCCGGCGCCTGTGCACTGCAGTACTTTACTCTGCCCTCAACAGGGCAGATCAGTACAACTGCGCAGGAGTGCGATGCCGGGAAACGATGAAGCAACAGGAGGCCGGCATTGCAAGAAGATGGGAGACGTCAGACCCTGACCTGCGACACCCATCGGACCGGACCGCCCCGAACACCTCCCTGGGTGAGTATAATAAAACTTATTTTTCTTATCTTGCAGGTCGGATCGGGGGCTTATCTACAGCATTGTAGAATGTTGTAGATAAGCCCTGAAAGGCAGTGGCCGCATCTTATAGGGGCCAAAACAGGTGACAGGTTCCCTTTAATCTGTAATTGTCTTCTTTAAAGTAAAACAACCTTCTGGCCCAAGATACCAAGATACATGCAAGAAAATACTGCCAGAGATGATGTTTTGTTCAGGTATATACATAATAGAATCCAAGCACAGCCAGTAAAAAATAACTAAGCCTTCATGCTAATCCGTAGTGACAACTGTGGGCATGTAGTTATACAATGCTCAGCTGTGATAATGCCTACAATTTCAGCACAAGATACAGCCAGGGATTACATACCTACTGGTTAAAAATAACTGGACTCAGAAGTAGCTTCAAGCACTTAAGGTTTTCTTGGGGGAGGAAGTGACGATGCGGCACATCAAATCATCTCTTGGCAGGCCTTAGTCATGTCAAATAGACATTCTTACAGAGAGCTTAAATAACAAGAATAAACTGGAGAGGCACCTTGGTGGCTGTATAATCAGACCACATCAGCTGCTATCTAAGCTTGGAAGAAGATAGCAACAGCTGTTAAACTTGTGAGAGAATCCAGTTTTCTTTATAGCTTGATAGAAAAACTGTTGCAATTAAAAAAGTAGGCATGAGTTTTATAATTTTTCTATGCAAATTGCCTCTTCAAACAAAGAGGACTTGTACTCTATTGGAAGTAGCGATCCTACAAGTCACAATCAACCCTTTAACGAGTCTTGTAACATGACTTAGGATAAAAGCCAAATCAGTATCTCCATTTGCAGACACAGTGTTTCGGACTATTGGTATTCGTCAGTGCAAAGTAGGAGAGATCAGATTTGGCTAGATGAGAGGCTCTGGACTAAGGTCTAGGGGGTAAGGTTTCTCCTTGTGGAGAGTGACATACCAGCTCTGGCGTGTCGAGGTAAGGAGGCTTATTCGCCGTGCAATGCTCCTCTGGGAAATTTTAATATGCAAATTGCCTCTTCAAACAAAGAGGACTTGTAGGAATTTAAGAGAATAATATAGCGTGGCACTACTGTGAAGGTGCTCAAGTAGGAACCCAACCCAGTGCAATATCAAAAAAGAACTTGGCACTCAACTTTTGTGAAACGAAAATTTTTTTTTATTGCAGTCAAAAACAACGTTTCGGTCCTATTCGGACCTTCATCAAAGTACTGCAGAAAATAAAAATTGGTATAATATATTATTGACAAATCATTAGATGAAATAGTAATGTAACCAGAGAGGAAAAACAAAACAGAATATGTAATATAGAAAAATATTTGAAATATGAACATAATATGATCAAAAGTCTAAGTATAAATGAGATATTAACATGAAAAAAATTATCAAAGAACGCCTACCCGACTGCTTGTAGAATGGTACTCTTATAGGTAGATAAAGTAATGTCCAGAATACTCTTTACATGATCTACAGGAGATCTATGAACTAATAAAGTATGTTAGATTCATCAGCAAGGACAAAAGAAAAAGAGCAAAAAAATAGCAAAAAAATACATGTTGGAATGCAAATACCATACCTATGGTGGAAATGAGATTCGTATCAGTATTAATTAAGATCCCAAATATACCTGTATATAAGAAAATGTGTCTCAGATAGGGCGGTATGTGCCATAAAGTACATTTCTTATATATACAATATATATTACCTGATATATATTTCTTGATATATATTTTTTTCTATTAGTAGGTATAGCCAGTATCCACTGGAAAAACAAGCAACCGGATGTCAGGACTGGATTATGACACCCGAATAGCTGTGGAAATATGATAAAAACCGAATGCAATGATGATATATTAGAGATACAAAAGTGATCGCTATAGGGTAGAGAGATGCTTCCTAGCTGTGATGCTGTTATACTAAAGATGCAAAAAAAGATCACTATGAAAAATCTAGGTGGCACGGTGCGTCCTGGATTGTGACCCTAATAGGATCATGAAATGTGACAATCACTAGAATACCGTTACTCTGTAAGGAGATGTGGATTGGATCACTAAATGTGACCGTTATAATAGTTAAATTGGATAGTGATCCAAAAAGGATCGTGAAAGTATAGCAAACACTGAAATAACGCTATGTTAGGAGATGTGGATTGGATCACTAAATGTGACCGTTATAATAGTTAAATTGGATAGTGATCCAAAAAGGATCGTGAAAGTATAGCAAACACTGAAATAACGCTACTATGTTAGGAGGTGCGAATTTAGTCGCTAACATAAAAATATCTTACCAATGGAGATGAGAATAGAGAGACAGGTCCTCACTGAACGCGGTGTCCGCCGCTTGTTCAAGTGGGCCTCTGATTCAAAATAACCGCCATTATATGTGCTAGAGGCGGGACTATGATCGTGACGTTGAACCGGAACAGCGTCACCGGAAGTGACGTTACATATGGTCTCTGAGACACATTTTCTTATATACAGGTATATTTGGGATCTTAATTAATACTGATACGAATCTCATTTCCACCATAGGTATGGTATTTGCATTCCAACATGTATTTTTTTGCTATTTTTTTGCTCTTTTTCTTTTGTCCTTGCTGATGAATCTAACATACTTTATTAGTTCATAGATCTCCTGTAGATCATGTAAAGAGTATTCTGGACATTACTTTACCTACCTATAAGAGTACCATTCTACAAGCAGTTGGGTAGGCGTTCTTTGATAATTTTTTTCATGTTAATATCTCATTTATACTTAGACTTTTGATCATATTATGTTCATATTTCAAATATTTTTCTATATTACATATTCTGTTTTGTTTTTCCTCTCTGGTTACATTACTATTTCATCTAATGATTTGTCAATAATATATTATACCAATTTTTATTTTCTGCAGTACTTTGATGAAGGTCCGAATAGGACCGAAACGTTGTTTTTGACTGCAATAAAAAAAAATTTTCGTTTCACAAAAGTTGAGTGCCAAGTTCTTTTTTGATATTGCACTGGGTTGGGTTCCTACTTGAGCACCTTCACAGTAGTGCCACGCTATATTATTCTATTATACTCACCCTTGCGTGTTGCACACTGTCACTATGACATCTAATATCTTCTCCTATAACCCTGACGAGAGGATTAATATTTTGTCTAAGTTACATCTCCCCAGCGATTTCCTGAAGACCCCCCCACGAGAGGCCAGAGGAAGGGACCTGGAGAGGGAACTGCGTCACCAAGTCAACTATGAATTACATTATGCCACCTTGTCAGAGTACTTACATGTCAACATGATACCACGAGGTCTGAGAGTGAATCTCCGCCCGACCTTATTTAGTGACTCTCCTGAATTTTGTCAGAAATTCGAACAGATACTAAACAAGTGTTCTCTAGACATTATGACTTTGACGGCCGAACATCTACAAGGTGCTATCACCCTAACTAAGGAAAGGATCAGTAACATAGAAACACAATTGTCATCAGCAGGCACATCTGAAGAACTGACCAGCATGAAGGATAAGATCAAGAATAACATTGACCAACATAAACGTGATACTGAAAATAGGAAGAGGCTGAAATTTAGAAGAGATACTGATGATTATGATAACAATCGGGTTTATCAATGGCAATATAAATCTTACTCTAGACCTTATAATGCAAGATCTGATTTTCACTCTTCTAATGACCCTTCCACCTCAGGATCTGAATCTGAAAGGCGTGACCCTGTATCCAGACAAGGACATTTTTTAGGACCAAGACGTCGACCAAGACGAAGAGGACCCGCAGAGGCCATGGACAGAAGGGACACAGATCTTTCCCGGATCACACGCTCGCAGGTAATTACCCGCTGGTAATTAATATTTCTTCTCGGACACTCAGTATCACAGAGTATAACTTATTACAGAAGGGCCTTTTTTTATTGCCTGTCCTATAAGTTTGATACCTTCACAATGGACATGGACTTACATCGGTTCTACCGTCGTTTAAGGCTTTCAGTTCATTTTGCAACAGTGCCTGACATTATAGCTGTCGATACAGCTGTGCAAAAACCATTACTTTCTATTTCTGACCTTGATTTACGCAACAAGAGTTCTTATAGACCTCCACAGAACTCACATGCAGTGGAAACTTTTGTTGATTTTATTGATTTAGCCTTCCATAAATTGAGACAGGACATAGAGAGTGGGAAACTTCATTATCAGTCTAATTTATCTTCCTCTGATTTCCAAGCATTACAGTCCCTCCGACATGATGACCAAATCATCATAAAACCAGCAGATAAGGGAGGCGCCATTGTGGTAATGGACAGATCAACATACACCGTAGAAGTTCTACGGCAGTTAAATGACGAGACAGTTTACACTGTACTTAGCAATAATCCCACTAGTGAATTGAGGAAATTGATAAATGACACATTAACATATTTTGTTTCCCACGGGGTGATTGACTCTAAAACCATGGAATTTCTAACCAAAAAAAACCCCATAATACCAGTATTTTATGTCTTACCAAAGATCCATAAAAGTTTAGACAACCCACCGGGAAGACCGATAGTGGCTTCCACTGAATCAATACTGTCACCTCTTTCCATATTTTTGGAAAAAATTCTTACACCATTGACACGACAGGCTCCATCATATTTACTTGACACTGGACATTTTCTACAAACCATCCATAATTTAGGCCCAATATCAGATTCAGCCATATTGGTCTCCTTTGATGTGAAGGATTTATATACGTCAATTCCTCACCAAGAAGGCATTACATGTGTACGCCAACTTCTCACATCTTTTCAGAAACCTCCAGAAATTATTGACCTTTGTGTCCAACTTCTAACATTAGTTCTCACCAAGAACTTTTTTATGTTTCAAGATAAATTTTATCTTCAAACGAAAGGCACAGCCATGGGCTCTAAACGTGGCTCCTCCATACGCCAACAGCTACATGGCACGTTTCGAGGAGGAGGTAGTCTACACACACCCGTTATTCAGATCCCATAGCTTAATCTGGAAAAGATATATAGATGACATTTTCTGTATATGGACTGGCACAGCTGAATCTCTAAACCAATTTTTTGGGGTTCTTAACCAAGCTTGGCCTGGATTATCTTTTACTATTACTTCCAGTTTGGAAAGGGTTAACTTCCTGGATACCCTGGTGATTAAAAATACATCAGGTAGTCTTTCAACGGACTTATACACCAAGCCCACGGATAGAAATAGTCTCTTACACTACAATAGTCTCCATCCCCCGTCCAACAAAAAAGCTATACCTAGATCACAATTTCATCGAGTTCGGAAAATTGTCTCAGATCCTGTTATGAGCAACCACAGGATAGAGGAAATGCACACAAAATTTGAGGAACGAGGATATCCACGTATGATATTAGATCAAGCTAAAGATCCTACACAGTGCCCACGCAAATCGGTGCAGAACCGTATTCCATTAGTACATACATTTCACCCATATGTACATATTCTTCATCATCATATACGGAAACACTGGGGCATCCTCAAGACAGCATATCCTAATGTTAAGGAGTTTAATAACCCCTTTCTACCGTGTTATAAACGTCCCCATAACATTAGGGATTCACTGGTTAGAGCTGATCTGGGTACAACTGGACGGTCTAACGGACAGAGGTTTCTGCAGAAACCAAAAACCGGCACATATCCATGTTTGCATTGTTCACAATGTAACAATGTTATAAAAGGAGACACATTTCTCCACCCACATTTGGGTAAAAAATACCAAATCAAGGATTTTGCAACATGTGATTCCTCTTATGCCGTTTATTTAATTAAATGTCCCTGTGGCTTATTGTATATAGGGGAAACTACCCAGCCTATCAAGGATAGAATTTCCAAACATAAGTCGACTATCCGTTGTAAAAATATGTTGTTACCGATACCATTTCACTTCCTCACTAAGGGACACACAATAGCACAACTTAAGTTTCAGGTCATCGAACTAATTACACCATCTAGACGAGGTGGTGACCGTGTCCTAAATTTGAAGAAAAGGGAATCATTTTGGATTCACCAATTACAGACTTTATCTCCCCGGGGCTTAAACAGGGAATATGATTTGCATTCTTTCATATAAAATCCTGTGTACAGTAGATTTGATGGTGCTGGTATACTAATAGTGAGATTGGTTTGACATTTTAATGGTGACTTTCTAACAACATACTATGTTCACTAACTCTGTTATTTCTTCCATAGAGTCGTCTGTATTGAAAATAAATAAAGTGAACCCTCCTCCCACCTAACCTTTGGACGTAATTAACCTACTCGACTGCTTATATATTTTTTCTCATTAATATATATATTTTTTTCTCATTAATAAATATATGATGCAAATGAATATGCTTCCCATTGATCTTTTAAGACGTCTGATACGCAATATCTTACGGTTGGAATGCAAATTGGCTCACACGTGCCTCTTTTTTCTATTCTCTATATTAGAGATCCTTTTTGGATCGCAAACATGAGAATTTCGATCGCATTTGTTAGCGTCACATTTGGTGTCGCACTTCCTGTGAGCGTCACTGTATGTAACGCTAAATATTTTTTGCTCGAGACCATATGTAACGTCACTTCCGGTGACGCTGTTCCGGTTCAACGTCACGATCATAGTCCCGCCTCTAGCACATATAATGGCGGTTATTTTGAATCAGAGGCCCACTTGAACAAGCGGCGGACACCGCGTTCAGTGAGGACCTGTCTCTCTATTCTCATCTCCATTGGTAAGATATTTTTATGTTAGCGACTAAATTCGCACCTCCTAACATAGTAGCGTTATTTCAGTGTTTGCTATACTTTCACGATCCTTTTTGGATCACTATCCAATTTAACTATTATAACGGTCACATTTAGTGATCCAATCCACATCTCCTAACATAGCATTATTTCAGTGTTTGCTATACTTTCACGATCCTTTTTGGATCACTATCCAATTTAACTATTATAACGGTCACATTTAGTGATCCAATCCACATCTCCTAACATAGCGTTATTTCAGTGTTTGCTATACTTTCACGATCCTTTTTGGATCACTATCCAATTTAACTATTATAACGGTCACATTTAGTGATCCAATCCACATCTCCTAACATAGCATTATTTCAGTGTTTGCTATACTTTCACGATCCTTTTTGGATCACTATCCAATTTAACTATTATAACGGTCACATTTAGTGATCCAATCCACATCTCCTTACAGAGTAACGGTATTCTAGTGTTTGTCACATTTCATGATCCTATTAGGGTCACAATCCAGGACGCACCGCGCCACCTAGATTTTTCATAGTGATCTTTTGTTGCATCTTTAGTATAACAGCATCACAGCTAGGAAGCATCTCTCTACCCTATAGCGATCACTTTTGTATCTCTAATATATCATCATTGCATTCGGTTTTTATCATATTTCCACAGCTATTCGGGTGTCATAATCCAGTCCTGACATCCGGTTGCTTGTTTTTCCAGTGGATACTGGCTATACCTACTAATAGAAAAAAATATATATCAAGAAATATATATCAGGTAATATATATTGTATATATAAGAAATGTACTTTATGGCACATACCGCCCTATCTGAGACACATTTTCTTATATACAGGTATATTTGGGATCTTAATTAATACTGATACGAATCTCATTTCCACCATAGGTATGGTATTTGCATTCCAACATGTATTTTTTTGCTATTTTTTTGCTCTTTTGCTTTTGTCCTTGCTGATGAATCTAACATACTTTATTAGTTCATAGATCTCCTGTAGATCATGTAAAGAGTATTCTGGACATTACTTTACCTACCTATAAGAGTACCATTCTACAAGCAGTCGGGTAGGCGTTCTTTGATAATTTTTTTCATGTTAATATCTCATTTATACTTAGACTTTTGATCATATTATGTTCATATTTCAAATATTTTTCTATATTACATATTCTGTTTTGTTTTTCCTCTCTGGTTACATTACTATTTCATCTAATGATTTGTCAATAATATATTATACCAATTTTTATTTTCTGCAGTACTTTGATGAAGGTCCGAATAGGACCGAAACGTTGTTTTTGACTGCAATAAAAAAATTTTTT
This sequence comes from Oophaga sylvatica, assembly GCA_033576555.1. Lineage (NCBI taxonomy): Eukaryota > Metazoa > Chordata > Amphibia > Anura > Dendrobatidae > Oophaga > Oophaga sylvatica. The sequence continues at coordinate 26,087 of JARQOD010007584.1, read as the reverse complement.
CGTTTCACAAAAGTTGAGTGCCAAGTTCTTTTTTGATATTGTAGGAATTTAAGAGTTGTTTCATTTTTTCGAGGACAGGTTTTTCTGAAGCAATTTTAAGCCATTTGTCAAGGATAACACTGGAGAAACCACACAGATCCCACTGCTGCCACCAATTGTTAAAGATCGCAGGCAGAGGGGTCCTAACTGAACCCACAATGCTGTTATCTTTTTGTCATGAACAGCCCTCTGCTGCCTCCTATTGTCCAGACAATTATGCAATTGACAAACAATAACAGAGGAGGCTGCGGCTGTTTCCACTAGGGCCAGTTATTCGGAAACTAACAGTGTGCATTTGGTATATACACCAATGCATGGAATATGTGTATGTAATCCCTGGTACGGTCACTGCTACCTCCACGATAACTCAAGAACTACTCACTGCCACCACCAGTTGTTTATACAGGCTGACTGGACACCTGATTTCTGGTAGCATATGGCTTCGGAGTGCGGTTTACAGAACAAAAAGAACAGAACTATTAAATTTGATATTTAATCCACAATGATAGGCAGTGTTTATAAAGAACATAAAAAAGATTTTACAAAGTGGGCAAAACAATACAGCGTATACAATTACATAAAATAAGGAGGATAACCAAAAGAAAATTACTAAACCTGTTGTCATAGCAATGGCTTCAGATTTATGGAGGGAGGCACTCCAGGAAAATGGACAACACCCACAGTGAACTGTACCTCCAAGTACCAACGACGCCCATAATTTGGCATTTGCCTTTTATTAGCTCCTAAGTTTCACCCACAGACCTTCCCTTGATGACTCCTACCAGGGTTGGACATGGAATGTGGCTCCAGTTTCAGAAAATTATGACATTCCCTACATTGATGATATCTTAGTTCCTGAGAGTTGCAGGTGCTCGATATCGACGTCATATTTTTTATCAGGAATTTATCTTTACAATGAGACCAAATATGATAGGTGTAGCGTTGTCTATCAGGAACTTGTTCAATTGAAAGGATTCTGGTCATCGCTCAGCTTTGCATTCGCCACTTCATCCCATTTCCGAAAATATGATTTTCCTACATATTGTATCTATGAAGTTCATACAAACCTCTCTTCTTAATTTCTAGAAAGCAGACAAAGAGATCCCAGATCTTTATGCTTTTCAAAGTCTTATCTCGGTCATAAATTTGCTTTTCACTCATGAAGCAGGGCCTCGTATCTGTTAGGCTTTAGGAGTTTTCTTGGTTACCTAATTGCAAAGGAAAGGGTCAGCTGCATAGAGTAGAGTGCAAGCTTTGTCTAACTTCTCTGTTAGCATTTTAATTTCTCTATTACACCATGCCACTCATTATTGAATATGTACCTAGATTATGTGTGAATTCAGATATATTGTCTCCAGCAATGCATGCAAATTGTTTTTGTTTATTCCCCATTAACACACTTTGGGGTGAAGTTTGCATGAAATAATAGATGCTCCAAGATTTTATAGTGTTTAGCAAGTTTATTATTTATGTGGACTTGCTAAACTAAGCATGAATCCACATGTATCAGTACTTGTAAACTTTAGTCATGAATGTCTGCTGGGGATTTCACTAATATCGGCAGTAGTGCTTCTGAAAATCTTCACTTGGTCTTACATTTCGTAACAGTTGTAATAAGTAACTACAGGGCTCAATAAGAACATTTTGCAGAGGGCCTTACTCCACCATGACCTGTTCTGCAGCAGGTTTGTACCATAGATTTTTCTTGCGCTGTCCCCCTTTTTAAAGGGAATCTATCACTAGGTTTTTGCTACTTCATCTGATAGCAGCATAATTTAGGAAAAGAGACCCAGTATCCAATGATGTATCACAGAGTTTACTAGAGTTTTTAGATGTAGCATATAGCAGAGCTCAGAAAGCTAACCCCACCCATATCCGGCTCTGTATGTACTGTGGTAGAGCGGCTCACTCAGCTGTACACAGAGGTGGGCACAGGAACGCTGTCTCTTTAAGGGTTTATTATGTAAATGCGGCATATACCACGCTGAAGTAAAAATAAACATGGCCCTTAGGGCTGTTCATCATCATTTTCAGGAAAAGTAAAGGTGGATATCGCTTGAGAATTAATTTGTGAGCAAAAAGTGGACATCTTTTACTGCCTTGAATATATCTATAGATTTTTCAGGAGAGAAGGTTAAACCTTTTTTTAGAGCTTTAATTTGTGTTGTTGTAAGAAAATGTGTCGACAAATTTAGTAACTTAAGTTGATCTTCTCTGCGTTCATTATTATGGCTGGTATAGTTGTAATTTTTCTTCTGGCCCCCAATCTTGTCTTCATATTGAAGGTATAAATTGAGAAATTCCCAGATTGATGTGAAATAATACTGGACAATGATGAAAGAGATGTATTGGATGAACTCCTCGACAATAATTTTTCACCTGTTTTGATTTTCCATTGCCAACTATATATATTTCTTTGTTTCATAATCATTGATATCCCTTTGGTATTTTTTCAGTTTAGACGCACTGATATCGCTTTCCCATTTCTCCATTTCTTTATCGAGATCTCTGTGGATTTTTTCTCGATCTTCTGGAGATACAATCTCAAATAGATTGAGATATATTTGTGTCATTTGAATATCATTAACTTGAAGCATCTGTGTATTGTTTTCATTGATTATTTAAAAAATCAACTAGGCATATAGTAATCAATGAATTACAGCTATTTGGGGGACGCACGTAAATTGCCCAGGCTGGACAAGGAAGCAATATTTATGACATAATAGGAAATAGGAGAAAAATTGAGTCTTTGGGATAATTCAAAAACACAAAACATTTTATTAATACGCAACATTGTGAATAGAAACATGCATTAGAAAAATATATAAAATAACAATAGCAATGAATACACTAAAGAGTTGTCTGGTCCCAAGATGTCAAGTGGATCGCCTACCTGGGCAAGGGGATACTCGGTACGGGCTGGTGTCTTAAAGGGATGTGTCACGCCAACAGTGACCCAGTGCATGGCCCTGGGCGTCCAATAAAAGGGAAATATTTACAGGGGATGATAGAGTTTGTAGTAAGGTGTTCGTGACGCCACCTGTGGTTTCTGGTCAGAGGTGACCAGCGCTGCAGTGTAGATCCTCTGAGACTGATGGTGTGATGCAGCAGAGTTGGAATAGCTTTCCACAGGTAAAGCTTGTGGTCTCAGGGCAGGGAGTTTTTGTAGAAATAGTAATGATGCTAGGAGATGTAGCAGAGTGGAGTGTGCGTCGCATGAAGAACTTGAGGAGACAGTCAGTTGCAGTTTCCAAGGCTTTACTCACAGTTCAGGTGCATGCAGTACAGGTGCCCGCTTGGTGCCACGTCCTCCAGGTGAGGAGTCCAGCTAACTCCCAGGTGGATGGAGAACACTAGTCTAAAGCTCCCTGTCAGTGTATGCCTTCCCTGGCCGTCTCACTGTGCTGATTCCCACTCATTTCTTCCTTCCAGCACCTAGCTAAGCATTGTCCCAGTCTAGAAGCTGCGGATCCTATAAGACAACGAGGACCAGGCGTTTCCTTGATCCTATATAGCTTTCCTTCCCGGAGAAGATACTCGCGGTTGTGGCTGTGATCCCTAAATTTATCACAGCTGTCGACTTGCTAGCTGAGTCATAAAGTTCTCCACTAGGCTAGGGGCCGAGTCCCTTCTGTGACCTGGATTCTCCCAGCTGGCATCCACCAGTCCTGGAACGAGCCCCACGGGTAGCCTCTTGCTCAGTCGTGCCTCTGAGAAGCCCTTTTCCCTTCCAGGGAACTTTCCTTCTTTCCTTCTCTCTGTGAGCAGCTCCTCAGGACTGGAGCCTGCTGCACCGTTGTATCTCTCTCCCCTCTCCCCTGTGGGAGAGCTGCTTTTAAGCATCTGTCTCCTTCCTCCCCAAAGGGAAGACTGTCCTTGCTTCCCTCTAACTTCCTGCTCTGACCCACAAGCTCCACCCATCATCTAACACCCTTTGCTAGCTGCAGACATGCTATAGGAACTCAGCTAGTGTGTGTGATGGATGCAGTGTTGCCAGAGTAAGGTGCAGTGTCTCCACCTTACCTGAAAGTTGAAACACCACATCTCTGGCCGAGATGCAGTACCTCTGTGGCGACTGAACCCTCATGTGCGCAACATACCCCCCCGTTAAACGCAGCACGTCCACGGGCTGAAACAGAGTAAATGATGTTACAGGAAACATACAAAATTTTTAAAGAATGCATTCTCGCGGTTAGAACAACAATTCAAAGGCAACTTCCTCTTATGGGAGGCACTTCTTCTTAAACGTTGCATAATAACATTAACTTGCATTATCTATTGTAAACGTGCTATTGGCAGCAACCGTTAAACTTTCAAGTTCGCTACCAGATAGGGCATAATTTCCCTACAAGAATACTAGTATATTCACACTAACTTCTCTTTTCCTATAAAAGTACTGTTACTTTATTAACACTTATTCTTCTCTCTTAGTGAAATCCCCATCCGGGATGTTCTTTGGGTAGCAACTAGTGTTGAGCATTCTGATACTGCAAATATCGGGTATCGGCCGATATTTGCTGTATCGGAATTCCGATTCCGAGTACCGATATTTTCGTCATATCGGATACCGGAATCGTAATTGTCCCGTCACGGTCAGTGTCCGTAGGTCGGGTCTGTCAGGAGTCAGCGGCACTTACCTGGCAGAAGATCTCCGGCGGTCACGTCCTGGACTGCTTGATGGCCGCCATCATCTTCTCCCTGGCGGTCACATGCAGTTTCTCGCGATAACTGCAGTGACTGCCGGGTAATCGCGGCCGTAAAGCAGTCCGATGACGTCACCGCCGGGGAAGCAGGTAATCAGCTGTGCTGCGTCAGGATGTTAGGCCCTGCCTGACGTTCCGATGTAGCAGAGCTGGATCGTCGTGGGACCCTCGTTACTATGGACTGCGTCGGACAGGTGGTATATTGTTGGTTTGTTTTTTTTCTTTTTTTACAGGAGATCGATGGCGTCGCAGGAATGAGAGAGTAATAAAGAAATGAAAACTGTGTTGTCTCTTTTATTTCATTAAAATACTTTTTTCTTGCTGTGTCTTTTTTTTAAACATTTAAAAACTTTGGGATTAATAATGGATCGGTGTCTTATTGACGCCTCTCCATTATTAACCGGGCTTATTGTCACCGTGCAATCAACGGTGACATTAACCCCTTATTACCCCGCTTGCCACCGCTACAGGGCAAGTGGGAAGAGCCGGGTAAAGTGCCACAATTGGCACATCTTTTGATGCGCCAAATGTGGGGCTGCTGTAGCCTGGTATTATCAGGCTGTTGAGGGCCAAAATCCATGGGCCTTGACAGTCTTTTAATACTAGGCCGCAGCAGTCTGCATTTTACTTGGCTGGTTAACAAAAATAGGGGGGATCCCCACGCCATTTTTTTTTCGAGGGGATCCCCTATTTTTGTTAACCAGCCAAGCTAAGCAGACTGCTGTGGCCTGGTATTATCAGGCTTGCAAGGTCCATGGATATTGGATCCTTACCAGCCTGAAAAACCAGGCCTCAGCAGTCTGCTTCATCTGGCTGGTTAACAAAAATAGGGGGGACCCACGCCAATTTTTTTAGAGGGGATCCCCTAGTTTTGTTAACCAGCCAAGATATGCAGACTGCTGTGGCCTGGTATTATCAGGCTGGCAAGGTTCATGGATCTTGGCTCCTTAACCCCTTCACCCCCAAGGGTGGTTTGCACGTTAATGACCGGGCCAATTTTTACAATTCTGACCACTGTCTCTTTATGAGGTTATAACTCTGGAACGCTTCAACGGATCTTCGCGATTCTGAGATTGTTTTCTCGTGACATATTGTACTTCATGATAGTGGTAAAATTTCTTCCATATAACTTGCATTTATTTATGAAAAAAACGCAAATATGGCAAAAATTTTGAAAATTTTGCAATTTTCAAACTTTGAATTTTTATTCCCTTAAAACAGAGAAATATGTCACACAAAATAGTTAAGAAATAACATTTCCCACATGTCTACTTTACATCAGCACAATTTTGGAAACAAAATTTTTTTTTGTTAGGAAATTATAAGGGTTAAAAGTTGACCAGCGATTTCTCATTTTTACAACAAAATTTACAAAGCCATTTTTTTTCGGGACCACCTCATATTTGAAGTCACTTTGAGGGGTCTATATAGCAGAAAATACCCAAAAGTGACACCATTCTAAAAACTACACCCTCAAGGTACTCAAAACCACATTCAAGAAGTTTATTAACCTTCAGGTGCTTCACAGGAGCTGAAGCAACGTGGAAGGAAAAAATGAACATTTTACTTTTTAGTCACAAAAATGATCTTTTACAAACATTTTTTTATTTTCACAAGGGAAAAAAGGAGAAAAAGGACCGATAAAGTTGTTGTGCAATTTCTCCTGAGTACGCCGATACCCCATATGTGAGGGAAAACCACTGTTTGGGCACACGGCAGAGCTCGGAATGGAAGGAGCGCAGTTTGACTTTTCCAAACCAAAATTGGCTGGAATTGAGAACGGACGCCATGTCGCGTTTGGAGAGGCCCTGATGTGCCTAAACAGTGGAAACCCCCCACATGTGACCCCATTTTGGAAACTAGACCCCCTAAGGAACTTATCTAGATGTGTGGTGAGTAGATTGAACCCTCAAGTGCTTCACGCAAGTTTGTAATGTAGAGCCGTGAAGAAAAAAAATCATATTTTTTCCACAAGCATGATGTTTTAGTCCCCAAATTTTTATTTTCCCAAGGGTAAGAGGAGAAATTGAACCACAAACGTTGTTGTCAACTTGTCCTGAGTACGCTGATACCCCATATGTGGGGGGAACCACTGTTTGGGGCACGGCAGGGCTTGAAAGGGAAGGGCGCGTTTGCATTTTCCAAACAAAATTGGCTGGAATTGCGAACGGATGCCATGTCGCGTTTGGAGGGCCCTGATGTGCCTAAACAGTGGAAACCCCCACATGTGACTCCATTTGGAAAACTATACCCCTAAGGAACTTATTCTAGATGTGTGGTGAGCACTTGAACCCTCAAGTGCTTCACGCAAGTTTGTAATGTAGAGCCGTGAAGAAAAAAAATCATTTTTTCACAAACATGATGTTTTAGTCCCAAATTTTTATTTTCCCAAGGGTAAGAGGAGAAAATTGGACCCAAAAGTTGTTGTCCAACATGTCCTGAGTACGCTGATACCCCATATGTGGGGGGGAACCACTGTTTGGGCGCACGGCAGGGCTGAAAGGGAAGGAGCGCCGTTTGACTTTTCCAAACCAAAATTGGCGGAATTGCGAACGGACGCCATGTCGCGTTTGGAGGGCCCTGATGTGCCTAAACAGTGGAAACCCCCCACATGTCACCACATTTTGGAAACTAGACCCCCTAAGGAACTTATCTAGATGTGTGGTGAGCACTTTGAACCCTCAAGTGCTTCACGCAAGTTTGTAATGTAGAGCCGTGAAGAAAAAAAATCATATTTTTTCCATAAACATGATGTTTTAGTCCCCAAATTTTTATTTTCCAAGGGTAAGAGGAGAAATTGGACCACAAAGTTGTTGCCAACATGTCCTGAGTACGCTGATACCCATATGTGGGGGGGAACCACTGTTTGGGCGCACGGCAGGGCTTGAAAGGGAAGGAGCGCCGTTTGACTTTTCCAAACCAAAATTGGCTGGAATTGCGAACGGACGCCATGTCGCGTTTGGAGGGCCCCTGATGTGCCTAACAGTGGAAACACCCCTGACCATTGAAATAACCTAGAACTATAGAGTTTAACCTCAGTGCTCAGTGAGTACGTGAAGAAAAAACAATTTTCACAAGAGTTTCAATTTTTTCCAGGGTAAGAGATGGACACAAAAGTTGTTGTCCATCGAACGGTACCAGTGGGGACTTGGCCGAGGCTGAAAGGGAGAGGTTTGACTTTTCAACAATGGCGATTGGACGGGCCATTGCGTTGGGGGCCTGATCACATGGAAACCACCACCATTGAATACCCTAGGATTCTGATGTGGTGATGAACAAGCTTAGAAGTTTATGTAGAGCTGAGAAAAATCATTTTTCAAAGTGTTGTCCAATTTTATTCAGGTAGAGGAGAAATGGACAATTCACTTCTGAGTAGTGTACCATAGGGGACACTGTTGGCCACGAGGGTTGAAGACGTTCTTCAACAATGTGGATTCAGGTGCCGTTCTTCAAAAACCCCATGTTTTGGAAATAACCCTAAGTTATTAGGGTGCACTTTGACCTAAGTGTCCAAGTTTGTATGTGGCGTGAGAAAAATCATATTTTTTCACAATGATGTTTCCCAAATTTATTTCCAGGGTAGAGAAGGACCAAAAGTTGTCCACTCTGGTGACATTGGGGGGACTGTTTGGGGACGCAGGTGAAGGGAGGCCTTGTTCAAACAATGGAATGCGACGGCGCTGTGTTTGGAGCCTGATGTGCTAAAAGTGAACCCCTACCTTGGAATAGCCTAGGAATTTTAGAGTGGTGACTTGACCAGTGCTCAGAGTTTATGTAGAGGTGAGAAAAAATTATTTCACAGATGTTGTCCAATTTTTTCAGGGAGGGAGATTGGACCAAGTTGTCAGTCTGGAGTGACCTAGTGGGGGACACTGTTGGGCACGCAGGCTGAAGGAGGGCGTGACTTTCCAACAATTGTGATGCAACGGAGCCATTGGTGGGCCCCTATGTGTAAACGTGAACATCACCCCATTTGACCACTTTTAAACTATACCCTAGGAACTTTCAGACTGTGGTGAGCACTTTGAACCTCAAGTGCTCACGCAAGTTTGTAATGTAGAGCCGTGAGAAAAAAAATCATATTTTTTCACAAATGATGTTTTAGTCCCCAAATTTTTATTTTCCAAGGGTAAGAGGAAATTGGACGCAAATGTTGTCCAACATGTCCTGGACTGATACCCATATGTGGGGGGAACACTGTTTGGGCCAGGCAGGGCTTGAAAGGGAAGGAGCGCCGTTTGACTTTTCCAAACCAAAATTGGCGGAATTGCGAACGGATGCCATGTCCCGTTGAGGCCTATGGGGCCCTAACAAACCCACCACATTTGGAAACTAGACCCCTAAGGAACTTATCTAGATGTGTGGTGAGCACTTTGAACCCTCAAGTGCTTCACGCAAGTTTGTAATGTAGAGCCGTGAAGAAAAAAAATCATATTTTTTCCACAAGCATGATGTTTTAGTCCCCAATTTTTTATTTTCCCAAGGGTAAGAGGAGAAATTGGACACCAAAAGTTGTTGTCCAACATGTCCTGAGTACGCTGATACCCCATATGTGGGGGGAACAACTGTTTGGGCGCATGGCAGGGCTTGAAAGGGAAGGAGCGCCGTTTGACTTTTCCAAACCAAAATTGGCTGGAATTGCGAACGGATGCCATGTCGCGTTTGGAGGGCCCCTGATGTGCCTAAACAGTGGAAACCCCCCACATGTGACCCCATTTTGGAAACTAGACCCCTAAGGAACTTATCTAGGTGTGTGGTGAGCACTTTGAACCCCCAAGTGTTTCACTAACGTTTATAATGCTCTGGCGTGAAAAAAAAAAAAAAATTTTTTCCACAAAAGTGATGTTTTAGTCCCCAATTTTTTATTTTCCCAAGGGTAAGAGGAGAAATTGGACCCCAAAAGTGGTTGTCCAATTTGTCCTGAGTACGCTGATACCCCATATGTTGGGGGGATACACTGTTTGGGCACACGGCAGGGCTCGGAAGGGAAGCAGTGACGTTTTGGAATGCAGACTTTGATGGAATGGTCTGCGGGCGTCATGTTCCGTTAGCAGAGCCCTGATGTGCCTAAACAGTGGAAACCCCCCACATGTGACCCCATTTTGGAAACTAGACCCCCTAAGGAACTTATCTAGGTGTGTGGTGAGCACTTTGAACCCCAAGTGTTTCACTAACGTTTATAATGCCCTGGCGTGAAAAAAAAAATTTTTTTTTTCCACAAAAGTGATGTCTTAGTCCCCAATTTTTTATTTTCCCAAGGGTAAGAGGAGAAATTGGACCCCAAAAGTGGTTGTCCAATTTGTCCTGAGTACGCTGATACCCGATATGTTGGGGGGATACACTGTTTGGGCATACGGCAGGGCTCGGAAGGGAAGCAGTGACGTTTTGGAATGCAGACTTTGATGGAATGGTCTGCGGGCGTCATGTTCCGTTAGCAGAGCCCCTGATGTGCCTAAACAGTGGAAACCCCCACATGTGACCCCATTTTGGAAACTAGACCCCTAAGGAACTTATCTAGGTGTGTGGTGAGCACTTTGAACCCCAAGTGTTTCACTAACGTTTATAATGCCCTGGCGTGAAAAAAAAAAATATATTTTTTTTTCCACAAAAGTGATGTTTTAGTCCCCAATTTTTTATTTTCCCAAGGGTAAGAGGAGAAATTGGACCCAAAAGTGGTTGTCCAATTTGTCCTGAGTACGCTGATACCCCATATGTTGGGGGGATACACTGTTTGGGCATACGGCAGGGCTCGGAAGGGAAGCAGTGACGTTTTGGAATGCAGACTTTGATGGAATGGTCTGCGGGCGTCATGTTCCGTTAGCAGAGCCCCTGATGTGCCTAAACAGTGGAAACCCCCACATGTGCCCCCATTTTGGAAACTAGACCCCTAAGGAACTTATCTAGGTGTGTGATGAGCACTTTGAACCCCAAGTGTTTCACTAAAGTTTATAATGCCCAGGTGTGAAAAAAAAAAATCCTACTTTTTACCTCACACAAATGATGTTTTAGTCCCCAATTTTTTATTTTCCCAAGGTTAAGAGGAGAAATTGGACACCAAAAGTTGTTGTCCAATTTGTCCTGAGTACACTGGTACCCCATATGTGGGAAAAAACTGTTTGGGCACAATTCGGGGCTCAGAAGGGAAATTGTGACGTTTTGGAAGCAGACTTTGATGGAATGGTCTGCGGGCGTCATGTTCTGTTTGCAGAGCCCTGATGTGCCTAAACAGTAAAAAAAAACCACAAGTGACATAATTTTGGAAAGTAGACTCCCAAGGAACTTTTCTAAATGTGCCCCCTTCTGGAACTAATCTTTCCTGTAAAGTAAATTAGTAGTGCATGGAGGTGTGGTACAATTTGAAACAATCCTTCATACACAGGCCAGGTTTTTCGGGGCAGGTGTCGCATTGGTAAGTGGTGTCCTTGCGTATTCCCCTTTTGTAACACACTCGGCACCTTTTTTGCGGCTTACCTTTTCTTCCAGTTGGCGGGACCACCCCCGGGAAATGCTGACCTGGTATGATACGAGCACCTTCAGTTCCGGAAGTACTGGGGCCCGCTGTTTCCTGAGCGCCAAACATCAGGGCCTTAACCACTACCTCCTGAAACTGAAGGTACGTCGTATCGCTGTTGCGTGCACATCGTGACAGCAGGAAAGCGTTGAGCATTGCCATTTGGACGATGTGCACGGACAGCTTCTTGTACCACACCTTGGCCTTTCTCAAAGCACTGTACGGTTGGAGGAGTTGATCAGAGAGATCAACACCCCCCATGTATTTATTGCACCCCAGTACACAGTCCGGTTTGCAGACCTGTGTAGAGGTACCCCGTACAGTGCTGAGGGCGCTGCCATCACCATGTATGGTGGTCAAGAGAAGGACATCCCTCTTGTCCTTGTACTTGACCACCAACAGGTGGTCGCTACATTGGGCTCTGCTCTCACCCTTTCTGAGCATCAGCCCAAGTAGCGTCTTTGGGAGGCCTCTCTGATTTTTGCGGACGGTACCGCAGGCTGCGGTACCTCGCGCAGAGAGGGATTTGTAGAGTGGGATGCTGGAATAAAAGTTATCAGTGTAAAGGTGATAACCTTTATCCAGCAGTGGGTGCACCAAATCCCACACAATTTTCCCACTCACTCCCAGGATGGGGGGACACTCAGGGGGTACAATCCTGGTGTCCTTTCCTTCGTAAACTCTAAAGCTGTGTGTGTACCCTGAGGTACTCTCACACAGCTTGTAGAGTTTGATTCCGTACCTTGCCCTCTTGCTGGGCAGGTACTGGCTGAATGCGAGCCGTCCCTTAAAATGAACCAAGGACTCATCCACGCAGATGTCCCTTTGGGGCACGTACACTTCAGCAAACTTTTTGTTGAAGTGTTCGATGACCGGCCGAACTTTGAACAGGCGGTCAAAGTTGGGGTCATCTCGTGGGGGACACTGTGCATTATCATTATAATGCAGGAATTTGTGGATGGCCTCAAAACGCGTCCGAGCCATGACCATTCGGAACAGTGGAGTGTTGTATAAAATATCAACACTCCAATATTGCCGAATTTCTGGCTTCTTCAGGATCCCCATATGGAGGACCAGGCCCCAAAACTGCATCATTTCAACTGCGTCTACAGGAGACCAGTTGGAAAATGATGAACGGGGGTTTTGCGCCAAAAATTGCCGAGCGTACAAATTTGTTTGCTCCACCATGAGGTTAATTAAATCCTCAGAGAAAAAGACTTTGAAAAAGTCTATTTCTGTGAAGCCGGTGGAGTCAAACCTGATTCCTGATTCTGCCACAAAATCAGGAATCAGTGGCTCGTAATTTTCGGGGGCCGGGGTCCATACGGGGTCCGAAGAGGGGTGCGCTGGTTCATTTTCAGGGGCGGGCGCTGCCTCATGTTCTGTCTGGGGCGTCTGCGTGGCGGTTCCGCAGGACCGAGGAGGAAGATGAGGAGGAAGAAGAATCTTCATCTGAAAAATAAAGAAATGTGGGATCCTCTCCCTCGCTATCAGTGTCGGAGGCAAGGAAAGCGTATGCCTCCTCCACTGAATAGCGCTGTTGGGATGAGCGTGACGAGCGGGACATTTTTTTTGTGAATGTGGTGCTTTGTGTGAACTTTATTTATAACTGTGTGTGTGTGTGGGGGGGGGATAGTGAAAAGAAAAAGCTAAAAGAAAAGAAAGCGAATAGGGAAAAAAAGGGCCTGTGAAAAAAAGTCTAAACCAGCAGGCACGAGCTCTGATAAGTGACCGGTGTCACTTATCAAAGTTCCGTGGCTGCTGGATGTGCGCATGGGAGTGACGGAAACGGGGGTGAAAAAAAAAAACTGGCAGGCACGAGCTCTGATAAGTGACCGGTGTCACTTATCAAAGTTCCGCGGCTGCTGGATGTGCGCACGGGAGTGGCGGAAAGGGGGGTGAAAAAAAAAAACTGGCAGGCACGAGCTCTGATAAGTGACTGCTGTCACTTATCAAAGTTCCGCGGCTGCTGGATGTGCGCACGGGAGTGGCGGAAAGGGGGGTGAAAAAAAAACAAAAAAAACAGCAAGAACGAGCTCTGATAAGTGACTGGTGTCACTTATCAAAGTTCCGCGGCTGCTGGATGTGCGCACGGGAGTGGCGGAAAAGTTGGTGGAAAAAAAAAAAAACAGCAGGAACGAGCTCTGATAAGTGACTGGTGTCACTTATCAAAGTTACGTGGCTGCTGGGTGTGCGCACGGGAGTGGCGGAAAAGTTGGTGAAAAAAAACAAAAAAAAAAACAGCAGGAACGAGCTCTGATAAGTGACTGGTGTCACTTATCAAAGTTCCGTGGCTGCTGGGTGTGCGCATGGGAGTGGCGGAAAAGTTGGTGAAAAAAAAAAAAAAAACAGCAGGAACGAGCTCTGATAAGTGACTAGTGTCACTTATCAAAGTTCCGTGGCTGCTGGATGTGCGCACGGGAGTGGCGGAAAGGGGGGGTGAAAAAAAAAACGGCAGGCACGAGCTCTGATAAGTGACCGCTGTCACTTATCAAAGTTTGCGGCTGCTGGATGTGCGCACGGAGGGGGGTGCGAAAGTGTTGATCGGTGAACTGCGTCACCAATCAATGCTCGACGGCGCAAAGGGGGGGTAAAAAGAGGGGGAAAGGGAAGGGGGGAGGGGGGAATGGGGGGATCGGGGTGGATCGGGCAGGGATCGGGGCTCAAAAACTCACGTTTGTAGTCTTTTCTTTCTTTTGTCATCTTTCTTCTCTCTTCTTTCTTCTCTCTTCTTTCTTCTCTCTTCAGCAGGAGTTGTGGTGTCACAGGCTACTGTGGCACCACAAGGCCCAGCACAGGAGGAGATCTGGCAGTGTGACCGCACAGCAGGAATCCTCAGCAAGTGTGAGGACCCCTGCAGTGCGGTCAGACAGGTCAGATCCAGTTTGCAGACAGGTCACAGAGCAGTCACATCGCTGCTGTGACCTGTCATTGGTGGGATCGATGATCACATCAATCCCACCAATCAAAGGAGACCCCTGCATTGCCGGTTGCTAGGCACCGGCCTAGTAATCGGAGCTCACAGCTCCGATTCCTAGGCAGGTCACCGGCAGGTCACCTAGCAGGGCACAGAGCGGTCACACCGCAGCTGTGCCCTGTGATTGGCGCGATCGTCGATGACATCGATCGCGCCAATCAGCTCCTTCATGCCCTACAGGCCCTGGCCTAGGATCGGTGCTATTACTGCACCGATCCAGGCAGGTACAGGCAGGGCACAGCGCGGATATACCGCGGCTGTGCCCTGCGATTGGCGCGATCGATGTGATCGGCGATCGCGCCAATCCGGGGGGTTCTGGACCTTCCTAGGCCCAGGCCTAGGATCGAGTACATCGGTACTCGATCCTAGCCTGCGATCTCACTGTTTCAGCCGCTCTGATTGGCTGAAACAGTGAGAAAGGCTGTGATTGGCTGTTCAGAATTCAACAACCAATCACAGCGATCGGGAGGCCTGAGGGGGGAGGACGCAGCCCGGGATGCCGACGCCAACTTCCAAGAGGTAAGCTGGCGTCGGAATTTTAATGCGATCACCGCTACTTAAGTCGCGATGTCGCATTAAAGGGCATGACGTACTATCCCGTCCATGGTCAGAATGGCACGGGTTTTATGGACGGGATAGTACGTCTAATGTCAGAGAGGGGTTAACAGCCTGAAAATCCAGGCCTCAGCAGTCTGCTTCATCTGGCTGGTTAACAAAAATAGGGGGGACCCCACGCCAATTTTTTTCGAGGGGATCCCCTAGTTTTGTTAACCAGCCAAGATAAGCAGACGGCTGTGGCCTGGTATTATCAGGCTGGCAAGCAGGGTCGGACTGAGCCACCGGGACACCGGAGAAACCTCCGGTGGGCCCCAGCTCCTGCGTGGTGGGCCCTGATTTGAAAGGATAGGTCGCGGGGCAGAGGGGGCGGTGGCCCCGGGCCCCGCGCTCTGAGGGGCCATCCGGAGCTACGCTACAGTAACTGTATCGGCGTGCACAGCACGCCAATACAGTTACATTCTGCGGCAGAGCAGGTAGAATCGCTCTCCCTGCTCTGCTGCCCAGCCGCTATGGGGCCTGAGCAGGCGGTGGGGGGCCCGGTGCCAGCAGTGGGCCCCCCACCATCATCGGAGGGTCAGCTGTATCGGCATCCAGCCGATACAGCTGACCGCATAGAGAGAGAAGGAACGAGCGCTCCTTCTCTCCCATAATCCCCTCTCAGCGTCTGACAGCGGGCTCGATGACGTCACCTGCCGGCGCCTGCTGTCAGACGCTGAGATGGAGAACAGTGAGCAGCACAGGAGCCGGGAGGTGAGTATTATTTTATTTTTTTTTTTAATGGGGGTGCATTATACTACAGAGGCTGTATATGGGGGGTGCATTATACTACAGAGGCTGTATATGGGGCTGCATTATACTACAGAGGCTGTATATGGGGCTGCATTATACTACAGAGGCTCCATATGGGGTTGCATTATACTACAGAGACTCCCTATGGGGATGCATTATACTACAGAGGCTGCCTATGGGGGTGCATTATAATATAGCGGCTGCCTATGGTGGTGCATTATATTATAGACTCTGCCTATGGGGGTTTATTATAATATAGAGGCTGCCTATGGGGGTGCATTATACTATATTGAGGACTATCTGGTGTATTATGCTGTATGGATGCTATCTAGGGGCCATCATACAGTGTTGGACCCATTAAATAGTTTGGGGACATTAAGGGGTCAGTATATATCCAGTGAGGGCATTATTCTGTGTATAGGGGAGATGTACAGGGGGAGACTTGGACATTATTAAATGTAAAGTGGACACTTATTGTTATAGGGGAACTCGGGTTACTGTGACTGTCAAAGGGGCACACAGGGCATTATTGCATTATTACAGTCTAGGGACAAAATGTGGGCACTGTTTTCTAGGGCACTTGCACCCGGCATTACTATATTCTAGAGGGGTGCTTTAGAATTTAGAGGTCACACAGAACCACACAGCAGGTGCAGTAACAGGGACACATACGGCAGCAGCAGCTCAGTATTGGGGTATCAGGTGCAGTAATAGGGACACATACGGCAGCAGCGGCTCAGTATTGGGGTATCAGGTGCAGAAATAGGGACACATATGGCAACAGCGGCTCAGTATTGGGGTATCAGCAGGATGAGGAGTTTGTGCAGGTTGAGAATAGTCCAATTGGTGACCGTGACAGTGCTAAAAATATGAGAAGTGAATGTGTCTTTGTTGTAATCTCTGCAGTCGAGTCCTGCTGGAGAAGTCGTCATGTTGGTCTGGGCCAGATGGAAAAGACATGAAAAGTGAACAATTCCATTAGAAAGAACATCAGCGGTAAGTCATTATCTATACCTGTGCTGTAATCTATTATATGTTCTGTAGGACTGGTATTATTTACCACAGACCATATGGCGGTGATTAGTTGTGTAGGGTGTGGTCGGGGCGTGGCCTAAAATTTGGGCGGCGCCCGCACCTTTTTCCCTTTTTCCGTCTTCAAAATTGGGAGGTATCTGTTGACCTCCCCTAAACTTTGGGGCATTGTCCTGTGAGGCGACGGTGGTTTTCCTGAGGGATCTCCCCCACACCTGGATAAGTCCACCAACTCCTGGGACAGTCGTGGTGCAAACGTGGCTGGCTAAAATTTTGCACACACAGGTCCCGCCTTTGTCCCTTTTTCCCCCTTCTTCAAATTGGGAAGTATATGGGGGGCCCAAGAATAATTTTCTCTGTGGGCCAAGGTACTCCATCCGATGCTGCGGCAAGGTCTGGTATTGGTCCTTTAAAAACCTTAAATACCATCCCAGCATCTGCTTTACAGGCGGTTAACAAAAATAGGGGGGACCCCACGCCATTTTTTTTTCGAAAACCCCTTTTTTGTTAATCAGTTCCTCTGACGTCATGATGGTGTCCCGGTGACCTGAAGTGAAAGTGGAAAGCAACAATTAAGCTTTCCACTTCCTCTCCTGTCAGCCAGAAAGGAGCTCATTCATTGGGGGGGTTTACTGTGAGGCTGCGCATTAGCTGCGGTCCCTCAGTAAACATTAACCTTTGGGCTCATATCCTGGTGGAAAAAAAAAATCGGTCCTTTTCTGCAGGAAAAAAGCGGAATTTTTTTAAAAAAGGGGCATGCTTTGATGCGATTTTAAATCGCCCATGCGTTTTCCATCATTTTCCTCCCCTCGGCAATGCATTTTAACATGAAGTTTTACATAAGCAGTTATCCTAGTAAAAAGCAGTAAAAAACAATTGTAAATAAAATGTCACAAAAAGCAAAAATTATTTTTTTATAAAATATATATAGGTCCTAACTTCACATAGATAATAGCCCTAATTCTTCCTGGGTATACGTTAAAATCACATGACAGCTTTAATAAAATAGAAACAATTATACACACATTAGAAACACATATTATATAATATATATATAGCAATATTTATAGTTCTACCTTCTACAAGTTATTAGCTGCAATTTCAATTGCCGGCTTTTGTGAAATCACAAAGCCGACTTGAAATGTACATTGTTTAGACACAGTTAACCAGTCATTTATGTATTTTGATATTGGTTTTAACTTACAATTACTAAGTGTATGTGGCAAAAATTTTCAGACATGTGGGGGTTTAAATTTTAAAGGTGTAAATTCGTTGAAAAAAAATTTGGGCTTCCGGTGTATTTCTCCACAGAAGAAAGCAACGATGGGGGCTGAAATAAACCTAGGGGGGTACATTTTTTTTGTCCCCCCCCCTGGCTACTAACACTGCCCCCAGACACCCAAAAGGGCAAACCCTAATTAGATTGCCCTTTTGGCACTTTGCCAGACTTCTTTCCATTGCCCTGTGTGGTGGGAAATGGGTTAAAAGGGGTTAAGCCACCTTGCTATTGAAAGGTCACTTTAAGCCGGTTAATAATTGAGGCTGCTTTGAAACTATCAATATTAAATCCTATTGAAGGAAATAAAAAAACACACACACTTTAAAATCAATAATTTTAATGAAATAAAAACACATTTTTTTGACCATTTTTATTAAACCTTAATCCGCGAAAGCCCTTGTCTTCAAATAAAGAAAAAATAATAAAAACAAAATTTTTTCCTATCGGGATCGCACTCCCACGATGTAAATCCTTCACAAAGGGTTAATAGCAACAGCTAAGCCGAAAAGTAAGCTGCATGCTCAGCGAAAGCCCTGAATGAATGACTTACTCCTGCAAGGAGAGGTTGATTAATGAAGAAGCTTAATTGATGGGTCCCCTTTCATTTGGGTCAGGTCCACCTGAATGAAAGTCCAATAAATCAATTAAGCTCCATTCATTAATCTCTTCTCTCCTTTCGCTGGGAGAGGAAGTTATTCATTCAGGGGTGTTACATAGCAGACAGCATTCTTCTCTGTGGCTGTAACCGTTAACCCTTTTGATGGATTAAGCTGGGACCTGACTGTGCAGGATTGGTAAGAAAATTTTGCTTTTTTTTTATTTTATTACAGGAAATGTTTTTAGCAGGAAAAAAATATGGTCAAAAACGGTATATTATTAATTAAATTCTTTTTTATTTTAAAATGTGTGGTTTTGATTTTTCATCAACAATAGGATTAATAAATTTTAGTTGTCTTATTGAAGCTCTCAATTATTAACCGGGCTTAAGGTCCCTTTCAATAGCAAGGTGGCTTTAAACCCCTTTTAACCCATTGCCACCGTTACAGGGCAATGGGAATACCGGGCAAAGTGCCAAAAGGGGATCTAATTAAGATTGTCCCTTTTCTGGGGTGTCTGGGGGCAGATGGTAGTAGCCCGGGGGGGGGGCCAAAATAATGGCCCCTCGGGCTTTTTATCTGCCCCCATCGGGCTTTTGTTGTCTGGTGCGAAAATAGGGCGGGAGTCCACGCTTTTTTTTAAAATTTTTACACCTCAATATAAATATACATGTCATTGAATTTGTGACACATATTTATATATATTTTTAATTTATAGTTCTAGACTTCTACATATATAAAGCCGCTAATTCAAGGGCCGGCTTTTGTGAAAAATGCAGAACCCGAAGAATGACACAGGTTTGCCAAAAATTACATGATGGCTGTTCAAAATTTCACACCTGGGGGTTAATTAATGTAAATTCGTGCAAAAAGCCGTTTTTTTTCAAGAATTTACACCTTTAATTAACCCCTAAAGGTGTGAAATTTTGAACACAACACTATGTAATTGTTTGTGAAACAGATACAAAAATGAAATGAATGGTTAACCTAGTAAAACCAATGCATTTCAGCGGGTGTTCTGTATTTTCACAAAAGCCGGATTACCCGGCAATTGAATCAGAGGCTATTTTACTAGTAAAGTGTATAAATATAAATTAAGTATATATATTGTCCAATGCTGTATAATATATATATATAATATGTATTCTTGTTTATTTTGTGTTTACAAGGAAAGAAAAGAGGTTTTTTTAGTTACGGGAAATTTCTTCCCATAGACTTGCATTGATTTCCGGATCGGATCGGGTATCGCCGTACTTTTGGGTATCGGCGGGTACCCATTCCGATCGGAAATTCTTGATTTGGAAAGTACGCCAACCCCCAGTAGCAACCGTTCTATAGGTTACTACCTAACTGGACATTCTTTGGCCTGCAACAATACTTCTATATTCTTTAACAATTTACAAAAGGCTTTAGTCTCAAACAACGCTGTACAAATTTACACGTTGGACCTGCTACCAAAACTATATACACATTTTATAATGCCATTTTGACTCCTGCAAACAAAAAACAATTCTGCAATACAAACAATTCTTACTTCATTAAGGAAATGTACAAATATAATAACACAAAAAATAAGGAGATAAAAAAACCCCACATACAAGAAAAATAATAAAGGAAATAAAAATAATGATAAAATAAAATATTGGTGTAAAAAATATCACCCAAAAAGGAATGCAGCCACCGGATTCTAAAAATAATACCCAGGAAAGGAAAAGGGTAGCCAACACAAGGAGACGTAAGAGGCTATACTCACAATATATATAAATAAAACAAATGCCTTTATTAATCAGTGGCACAAACAAATAACAAAAAATTGTGTCATAAAACAGAAATAGCATAAATAAGGCAAAAACAGCGATAAAATGAGTTTATATAAAAATATAATAATTAACAATATCTCAATTGTTAATAATATAAAAACAAAAAAATACATATTTTATATTTATTTATATAATATTATATGTGAGTATGTCACAAAAATAAAGGCTCAACAGTATAATAGGCGTAGTCCACAAAGGGTGATATAAAAATAGGCCCCAAAAAAGAGCACAGTGGACGAACTAAAACAAAAGGGCCATGAAATCCATGGCAGTAAACTTAAGGCCAATATGAATTTGCGCAATACAATAATACTAAAACGTGCACAAAAAAAAAGCCCCAACGCTCAATGCCTGGGACACAAACCTGGGACCCAACAACCGATTGCCTCAGAGGAACGCGCCCCACGTGCGTTTCGGAAATGTAGGCCTTCTTCAGGGGATGGTAACCATCCGTAAAGGGCTATTTTATAATAAATGAAGCGCTGGGAAGACCATCGGACACGCGGACAGCGTGAACTGGAAGTCGCGTGCACCCCGGGACAGCGATGGGGTTCTTTGCACATCATATCCAACCTGTTCCTTGGTTTTGGGAGGGGACCCTTTTTACTGAAATTTGGTCCATGGAGGTTCCTTTTTTGGACACGTTACTAGATGACGTTTTTCTTATTTGGCAGGATTCTGTCGAAACTTTATCTAGTTCATTAAATTCTTAATTTCAATCATATTAATGTGCGGCTGACTTTCTCCATCATTAATAATGCCATTGACTTTTTAGACGTTCGTGTCATGAGGGATCCAAATATTGTCTCCAAACAGATCTTTTTAGGAAACAGACGGCTGTCAATTCTCTGGTCCATGCTTCTTCCTCACACCCAACGGCTTTGATCAACTCTTTCCCCATTTGGTCATTTTTTGCATCTTAGACGTATTTGCTCTACGGAGGAAGATTTAATTACAATCTGACCTTATGGGCAGTAGGTTTTTGGAACGAGGCTACAGCAAGGTCTATTAAAAGAGCCTATAATAGGCTAGGCATACTACTCGCCATGATGCTCTTTATGCAATGCGTTTACCAAACAACAAAACAATGTTTCCGGTTTATCACCCAATTTACTGGTCAGAATGACAATTTTAGATCTCTCCTCGCCAAACATTGGCAGATCTTGAATCCGATCAATCATATCTAGATATGTTGGTGACAGACATCTATGCTTTTTGGAGATCATCTAATTAGGAGACAGTTAGTCAAAAGTTTGTATAACGGGCATACACAACTAATTTCTTTCCTCCATTGTGCCCTCAAATGTGTGTAAACCTTGCGGCTCCTGTGTGCCTGTCCTAATGTTGTTAAAAACTGCAATTTCAGAGTTCTGACAAGTCCCGCTCCTTCAACATCAAACATCGCATCACATGCACTTCTTCGGCTGTGGTATATTATGCCACGTGCCCCTGCTCTTTATCTATGTCGGGTTGACAAAAAAACCCGACAGCTTAAGGTGAGAGTGCGGGAGCATGTGTTAGGCATCATAGCAGCGAAGGATGTTGATGACATTGCTTCCCTTAAAACCTTGCCGAGACTTTTTGGTACATCACAACTGTGATTCCTCTTTATTGAGGATCTCAGGTATTGATTTACTCAACAATGGTGTTCGAGGGTGCAAAGTGGAGTAAACGTCTAGCACAACTTGAGACGAAATGGATATGGGACACTTAAGACCGTGTCCCCATTGGGCTTGAACGAGAGTCTTTCCTTGTGCCTTTCTTGTAATTTTTGTGTTTTAAGTTTTATTATTTTTCTCAATTTTATTTTTCAGAACCATGAGGCTTCATGTGTATGATATTTCTCACTATGCGTCAAGTGCTGCTGAAGTGTTTGCATCGGATACTTCTTATTTATGTATTTTCTAATTTATGTATAGTATCATTCACTATTTTTGTCATGTGTATTTTTAATTATTCATATTAATCTCATTATTTGTAATTTCATTAATTATTATCGATCATATTACTGATGTCATTGGCTTATTTTTATGATGTCACTATGACTATGCGTTTTATTACCGTAATACTCGTGTATAAGCCGACCCGTGTATAGCCGACCCCCCTAATTTTGCCACAAAAAACTGGAAAACTTATTGACTTGTGTATAAGTCGGGTGTAAAACTGCCGTCCTGCTCTGTGCTGCCCCCGTCCTGCTCCTTGCTCCCCCATCCAGCTCTGTGCTCCCCCATTCTCCTCTGTACTCCCCCTCCTGCTCCGTCCTCCGCTGTGCTCCCCCATTCCTTCTCCGTCCTCCTGTGCCCCCCGTCCTGCTCCGGCTCCTCTGTGCCCTCCATCCCTCCCCCTGTCCTGCTCTGTGCTCCTCTGTGCCCTCCATCCTCCCCCCCGTCTGCTCCGTGCTCTCTGTGCCCTCCATCCTCCCCCCGTCCTGCTCCGTGCTCATTGTCCTCCTCCATGCTTCCCCCGCCTCACCCCTATCTGCTCGTGTCATTGTCCCCTCCATGCTTCCCATCCTCCGTTTTCTCCCCCCGTCCTGCTCCGTGCTCATTGTCCTCCTCCATGCTTCCCCCGTCCTCTGTTCTCCCCCCTCGTCCTGCTCCGTGCTCATTTCTCCTCCTCCATGCTTCCCCGTCCTCCGTTCTCCCCCCCGTCCTGCTCCGTGCTCATTGTCCTCCTCCATGCTTCCCCCATACTCCGTTCTCCCCCCCGTCCTGCTCCATGCTCATTGTCCTCCTCCATGCTTCCCCCGTCCACCGTTCCTCCCCCCATTCCTGCTCCGTGCTCCTTGTCCTCTCCTCCATGCTCCCCCCTCTCCTCCATCATATCACCCTCCCCGTGCCACGCTGAATGTCTCTGCAATCCTGCGTTGTACCCGGCTTCCTGCAGCTCTCCTGTGCTGAGCGGTGACGTAATACGCTCATTAAGGCCTTGAATATGGACGCCACGCCTATGGGAGTGGCGTCGCGTCCATATTACATGACCTTAATGACGGTATACGTCACCGCTCAGCACAGAAGCTGCAGGAAGCCGGGTACAACGCAGGATTGGCAGGGACGTTCAGCGATGGCACGGGGAGGGGTGGGTAGATGTCCAGCCACCGGCTCCTGCCGCGGCACTCCTCCACCGCTGGTTTCTGCCCAAATGACTCGTGTATGAGCCGAGGGGGCATTTTCAGCACGAAAAAAGGTGCTGAAATCTCGGCTATACCGAGTATATACGGTATATGACAGTATATATTCACATTTGAATTTGCATCACTTCACATGTTTTTCTTAATTACTTGTATGTTCTATTCTGTGCACATTTAATC
The DNA here is from genome assembly GCA_033576555.1 of Oophaga sylvatica. Taxonomy (NCBI): domain Eukaryota; kingdom Metazoa; phylum Chordata; class Amphibia; order Anura; family Dendrobatidae; genus Oophaga; species Oophaga sylvatica. Next base: position 2,473 of record JARQOD010007584.1, on the reverse strand, counting down.
TTTGTATGATGTATTTATATTGTTCACAACATATTTGCACTCATTATCTTTTTCCGATTACTGGCCTTTGTTATTTTGTATCGCCATGGTCACCTAGTACGGCACTTGAAGCGCCTATTTCCTGTTTCTTTATAGGATACTCCAGCTTTGGCAGCGCGAATGCGCGGTCTGTGACGTCGCATATCGCATGGCAACGGCGTCTGTATGTGGGTAATGCTCCGATTCTTGACCCGGGAAGCAGTATGCCACATGACGCTGGGTGCATGTCATGGGTGCATCGCCACGAAGATCGTCGCGATTGCACATTCTGACTTCTCCAGCTGGCTGCTGTTTCTTTGTGTTTGGTAATGAGGAGTTAATTTTACCTAGCTCTTTGCTAAGGACTAGGTCCAGCTCGCCCGCTGCTTTGGATTATGTTCTAATTAGTTTCCTTTATATTCCTGCCAGTCTGGGTGTTGGATGCCGGTGAAGCATTCATATAGTTTAGCAGACTGGATCGGTTCTGGGAATACTTAAGCTAGAGCTCCTTAGTTTGTTTTTACTCTTACAGCTTATAGTTTTTTCTCTGAGACCTAAGGTGTTCTACTGTGTGTGAGTGTTGTATGTAAGACTTTATTTACTTTATTTCTTATCTTTCTTGTATGTCTTTCTGTTCCATTTAACGTTACCTTGTCATTCCCTTTGGGTATTCAGGGTCCTTCTTAGGACTAGAATACAGTTGGCAGGGATTGATAGGAGACAGGTTTACGCTGGTGGCCTGGACCTCTGTACCTTTAACAGTACCTCCAGGTTGAGGGATTAGTTAGGACCCCAGTTAGGGTCAGCATAGACCCCGGTCACCCTCTAGCTGGAGACAGCGTATAACGGATTCCGTATTGACCCACTGGACATTCTGTCAGGTAAATCTATGTTATCATATATCTTGCGCATGTTATAAGTATGTTCCCTTTTGATATAGATTATTGTCATCACATATATATATCTGCTATACAGCGTGACATTTTCACCGGCCCATACTAAAGATTCTCCCCAGCTATCATGGATCAGTAGCCCAGCTGGCCGGCAGTTGCAGGATTGCCATGGAGTGGCAGACATTAAGTCCAAGGTTTTGTCCCCCCCGGAGCAAACCAATCTGAACCTAAGGTTGCTCTCCCGGACAGGTTCACTGGTGGGCGGGACAAATTTTTTACTTTCCGGGAGGCATGTAAATTGTACTTTCGGCTACGGCCTCGGTCATCTGGGGTGAAGAGCAGAGGGTGGGAATTGTTATCTCGCTCTTACAAGGGGACCTCAATCTTGGGCGTTCTCTATTCCCTCCAGGCTCCCCAGATCTCCAGTCAGTGGATCGATTTTTATGCCCTGGGTCTGGTATATGATGATCCGGATCGAGTTCCCTTGGCTGAAACAAGGTTACGTAAAATACGGCAAGGAAATCGTCCAGCGAGGAATATTCTTGGTTCCGTAGATGGGCAAACAGATACTCAGTGGAATGACCCAGCTCTTAGAGCCAGGTTTGTCAAGGGTTGTCTGACAAATTTAAAAGATGTGTGGCTCAGTTGATTCTCCTCCATCACTGGAGTGCTATGGCCCCGCTATTCGCATTGATAGACGTCTTCGGGGAAGACGGGGTAACTCCGCCCCCCGTGATGACTCCACCTACTCACTAAAGTCCTTATACTGAGGTTCCCCTGGTCTTTCTGAGGAACCCATGCAGTGGGAGGGACATCATTTTGTAGGGGAATCAGCGGTGCGCCGCAAGACTAGAGGTGTTTTCTTTTGCGGGAGAGAGGGACATTTTGTTGGGGGGTGTCCATCCCGGACCTCTTTGAACCAAGGAGTTAACCTGGGAGTGTGTATTTCGTCCCCAAATCCCTCTCAGTTTCTCGTGCCTGGGAGGGGTGATTGGTACTAGAATGAGAGGATTTCTGTTTTTCTTGTGTGGGTCCGGGGCTAATTGGTGGACATCGGTTTGCCCGGTGCTGGTTTGCAACTGAGTGTATTGGCCAAACCGGTCCCTATACTCTCTATTGATTCTAGACCCTTGGTCAAGGTAGTTGGACAAGCTGTTATACATAGATCTTCGGTAGGGGCATTTATAAAGAGAATTGCTTGTTATGTGTTGGAGGGTCTGCCTGCTCCTTTGTGTTGGGACTTCCTTGGTTGGCTTCAAACCAGTGATTGATTGGCAATCCAGAAGATAAGCCAGTGGGGTGAATTTTGCAAGAATAACTGCATAGCCGGTCTTCGGTGCGGTTGTGCAGGACTTTGCCTCCTTTTCTGGAGGACTTTGGGGGGGAAAGTTCCAGGGAGGGGTAAAGATTACCTCTCACGCGCTTGACTGCTCAATAAATTGCTTCCTGAGCCTTATCCGTACTTTCCCAGGGGCCGGGAAGACGGTAATCCGGTTCTATCCTCAGGAGGGATTTTGTGTCAGCTGTTGCTCTGAGTTTGAGGGGAGGGGTTGGGGGTCAGG
>JARQOD010007583.1:0-38731 GCA_033576555.1 Oophaga sylvatica | reverse complement strand
GTTCACAAGCCGGATAAATCTAGCTATCTATCATTACCAGTAGATTATAACATAGAGTGCTCTGGGGCAGATACTTGGACTCTAAGTGTGTTTATGAAAAATCCTAGATTTTTCCCCTTTTTGCAGAAATTCTAAGAAAAATTTTTAATGGGAAATTTCTTTAAAGTTGAGATTTGGATGGAATTCTAAAAATCTTCTCCATATCTTGGTGTAGTTTTTTGTAGTGGTTGGCTTTCTGCTATGTAAGAAGGTGTTTGATTAATTCTCAGAGAACCCCTTGTTCTCAGTATTTCCGCTCAAGTTCCACGCCGTAAAGTGGAGACTGTCCACTTGAGGGTGGAAGAAAGGCCCTTGGAGAGAAGCCTGGGATTTGAAGGAAGTATCCAGGGATCTGTAAAGGACATCATTTAAAGGGCATGAGAACCAGGTCTCTTGGGCCAGAATGGGGCTATCAATATTATCCGCGCCCTGTCTGCCCTGATCTTCCTGATGACTTGGGGTAGCAATATGATGGGGGGAAAGGCATATGCTAGCTGAACTGCCACGGACTTTGAAGGGCATCCAGAATTTCTGGCTGATCTGCCATACTCGGGGAGGCGAATCTTGGTAGTTGTCTGTTCTGTGAGTGGCAAAAAGGTCTATCTGCGGAAGGCCTCATAGTGACACAATGTTTCTGAATATTTTTTTGTTTAGGCACCACTCTCCTTGTCGCAGGGTGTGGCGACTTAGGAAGTCCGCTTCTGAATTGTCTATGCCTCTGATGTGAAGAGCTGACAGAGAAACAAGTTTTTCCTCGGCTAAAGAAAATATTTCTTTTGTGGAAGACATTAATTTGTCCGACCGTGTTCCGCCTTGTTTGTTGATATATGCCACTACTGTGGTGTTGTCCGAGAGGATTCTCACATGTTCTCCTTGAAGCTGCGGAAGGAAATGATATAGGGCATGACCTACCGCTTTTAATTCTTTTAAATTTGAGGAATCGTTTATTTGTTTTCTTCCCCACTGGCCCTGGGAAAAAAATTTCTCCCATGTGAGCTCCCCATCCTGTAGGGCTGGCGTCAGTGGTAATGATACGAGAAGGTGTTATTACCCAGTCTACTCCTTCTGATAATTTATTATCATCTAACCACCAGTATAATGAATGTATTACTACGTGGGATAAGGTGATTTTGTTTGTTAGATGACCTCTAGCCTAGGCTTCTTCTGATATTATTTGGTGCTGTAGATCTCGGGTGTGAAATTGCGCCCACTTAACCGCCGGAATACATGAAGTGAGGGACCCCAATAGGGACATTGCTTCTCTCAGAGTCATGCGAGGTTTCCTTATTGCTGCACTGACTTTTGTTTTTATCGCTGATATTTTTACCTGTGGCAGTAGACATTTCTGCACTGTTGAATCTAATTGGAGGCCTAGAAAGGACTGGACGGACTGCGGCTCAAACCTGGATTTCTTGCTGTTTATGAGCCAGCCTAGAGCCTGTAGGGATAAGATTGCGTCATTAACACGTGTGGTACATTGTGCTACTGAATTTCCCACTATCAAAAAGTCATCCAGATACGGTATTATTAGGGTATTTTTTTGCCGTAGGAAGGCCATTACTTCCAGCATCACCTTTGTAAACACTCTTGGTGCGATCGAAAGTCCAAATGGCATCGCTGCAAACTGGAAATTATGTATGCTGCCGTCTAAGGAAACTGCCACTCTGAGATATTTTGGTATCTGGAATGGATTGGAAGATGATAATAAGCATCTTTTAGATCTAAACCTGCCATCATGCAGTTGGGAAAAAGCAGTTTAATTGCCGATCTAATGGATTCCATTTTAAATTTTTCATTCCTGATGAACGAGTTTAATCTTTTCAGATTGATAATTGTTCTGAATGAGCCATCAGGTTTTGAAACTAGGAAGAGCGGAGAGTAAAATCCTTTCCCTTCTTGCTCTACAGGCACCGAGATCAATACGTTTTTAATTATGAGATTTCTTATCTCATTTTCAAGGGCCTGTTGTACCGGGCAGCTTAAGGATGTTAGTATAAATGTATTTTGGGGAATTTGATGAAATCTTATTTTTAACCCATGTTTAACTATGTCCAGGAACCATATATTTGTAGATATATTTCCCCATTCCTGGAAGAATGATTTTAGTCTTCCCCCTACTGGGGGGACTGGTTGGTGCATTTTATCTTTCCCTACGGAAGGTATGTCCTCTGAACATAGCACCTTTATTTTTTCCTTCCTTTGATGACCAGTAGTGTTGAGCGATATTGCTCGATATCTAAAAATATCGTATCGAAATTGTATCGCCGATAGCACTAAATATCGTCGATATCCGATTTCGATACCGGAAGTCCCATGTAAGTCTATGGGAACAAAATATCGCAACAAAAAAAAACCCTTTCTTTCGTTGTAAACACAAAATAAACACACATAGAATACATATATATATATATACATGTCATTGTGACATATATATATACATATATTTATAGTTTATACACTTCTACATAGTAAAATCGACTCTAATTCAATTGCCGGGTAAAGACGTGACATACCCCATAGAAGTCGACGGGCTCGGTGCCGAGTACCCCGAAAACCTCTGGCTCTGTGCGACTCAACTTGGGCGTCACGAACAGGATTCTGTAGCTCGCTATAAGCGAGTCCTGTGTGCCTGAATTGCACTGGTTTTGTGCTTGAGAATTGCTAAAATCATCAGAGAATGTATTTGCCATTTTTCCGCCATATCTGCATCACGACGAGGCACTGGTGAAGAAGAAGGGCGTGCTCTTCGTGGGTGTCACTCACTCAGTGGCGTGAAAACGATGGCCGCCCACTGTAAATGGTACTGCAATGTAAGATCGTGCCCCACAGCTCTGGAGTTCCGCCTCCTCATCCTCCTCAGTGTGCGGAAACTAACACGAAGGTCCCGCCTCCCTACAAAAGAGGGCCCTCTCCAGATGCTAATGACACATGTGACTTGGCAGAGATGGCTAATGGACACGACGAGCAGAAGTGGGAAGGGATGGAGCAGTCAGAGCTCTCCCCCCACGGAAGCGACCCGATCGCCACAGAATCACCGTTGGGCACCCGGCCTGTAAACCCTCCTACGCTGCAAGAAGCGGAGGATACCCTAAGAGGCCTAGCCCGGCATCGGGAGGAGGTCGCCAGGATGGAAGCCAGCTGGCGTGCCCTAAAAATAAACTTGGAGCGGCGCCAATCCCTCTTACCTGAAGTGTCTGTACCGGAAGGTGAGGCACCCGTTCTAGTAGAGGAGTCCTTGCAATGTGATCCGGTTGACGTTGTCGCAGTGGAGGCACCCGTTCCTGCAAAAAACCGCAGCACCGTCAGCAGCACCCCAGATCCCGCTGTCTGCCCCCGTCGCTGAGACAGAAGAAGCGACACCCGTCCTCATGGAGGAGGCCGCGCAGGCACCAGAGCACTACCTGCCTGTACCGGAGCCCCGACTGTCATCTGATTTAGAGCCGTCTGCTTCCTCCGCAGGGGAGCGCCGCCAGGACTGGGGGGCGACAGGAGAGCTGCCGCAAACCGGACACTGTAAGCTGCAGTGGAGTGGTGGAGACATGGAGCAGCTGGTGGAGGAGAATTACAACCGGCGTCAGGAGGAAGAGTGGAGACGTTGGGAGCGGGAAGCAGAGCGACAAAGGGAGCAGCAAGAAACCCTAAAACTTCGCCAACGTCACCTGGAGAAGGACCGGGCAGATAAGGACCGGATGAGAAAAGATAAAGGAACCCTGAGTGAGCCGCGGCGTAAGGGTGCAGTACGGAGCTTTAAATTGAAAGGTGGTTGGGGCTTCATCAAGGAGCCTGGACTTTATTTAGAAGTTTTTGTGAACCGGCGGGACGTGGAGGCTCACCTCCCAGAAGGACACCCGGGGAGGGACCTGTTGCCAGGAGACTTGGTGACTTACACCCGACACTGGGTGTCAATGGGTGGTACGCCCTAAATGTTACCAGGTGCGACCCCTACTCCCCAGTGTGTCAGGAACCTGTGAGACCCTCGGAGCCTTCAGCCTCCCACATCCAGGCCTCTGCAAAAGTGCCCACCCCACGCCGTAAATCTCCCCAGCCTCCCTCAGTGGTCTCCTCAGCAGCCCCAGCTATGGACATGATAAGTATAGCTGGCCCGTACCCGGCGCCTGTTAGGCACCCTGGGGTTCGTACAGTCCGGGACATAGGGTTCCAGACCCGGAGGGAGATGAAAGAGGTGGCCACACAGACCCAGATAGCGGGTCACGACGTCACTGTACAGGCCACACGACGTCATCAGGTCCTGGTGGTCCTTGGTGCCTCGGATGTTTGGCAATCTCAAGAAGAGTACCAGGTGGTACCTGGAATAGGCCAGCCAAAGAAGTCTAAATAACCCGGACAGGGTCCCTGTATGTAAATAGTTAAATTGTTTATGTACCCGGACGGGTGAATGTTCCTAAAAAAGTTTTTTAATTTAATAAAAAAAAAAAAACACAGTTTTAATTTCTTTTATTACTGTCTCATCCTGCGACGCCATCGATCTCCTGTAAAAAAATGAAAAAAAAAAAAAAAAAGTATACCACCTGACCGACGCAGTCCATAGTAACGAGTGTCCCACGACGATCCAGCTCTGCTACATCAGAATGACAGGCAGAGCCTGTCATCCCGGCGCAGCACAGCTGATTACCTGCTTCCCCGGCGGTGACGTCATCGGACTGACTGCTTTACGGCCGGATTACCCTGCAGTCACTGCAGTTATCGCGAAAAACTGCATGTGACCGCCAGGGAGAAGATAATGGCGGCCATCAAGCAGTCCAGGACGTGACCGCCGGAGATCTTCTGCCAGGTAAGTGCCGCTGACTCCTGACAGACCCGACCGACGGACACTCACAGTGACAGTGACAAATCCGATTCCGGTATTCGATAAGACGAAAATATCGAAACGAATTATCGAAAGGCCGATAGAGCTAATATCGGCCGATAGCCGATATTTGCATTATCGTATCGCTCAACACTAATGACCAGCGGTTTTGGTTTTCAGTTGTTCTTCCTTTACCAAATGATCTCCTCTTAAACGCCCTCCTAAAGGATGGAAGAGGGGGGTTAGGGAAGGCCTTCTTTCTTTCTAATGCCTTTTTGAGGATGTTATCCAATTCTTACCCAAATAAAAACTCTCCATCACACGGAATAGTACAGAGTTTTGATTTGGATTGTGTGTCTCCTCTCCAACTCTTAAGCCATAGACTACGTCTAGCATTATTTAATAGGCCTGTTGTTCTGGCCGCCAGGCGTAGTGAGTCGGCCGAGGCGTCAGCTATGAAGGCGGCCGCTCCTCGAATTAGGGGAATAGCAGCTCGTAACTTGTCCCTGGAAATTTTCTTCTCTATTTGTTGGTCAAGTTGATCAATCCAGACCAGCATAGAACGGGCCGTACAAGTACTGGCTATCGTAGGTTTGAATGTGCCAATAGCTGCTTCCCACGCTCTTTTAAGTGAGGCTTCGGCTCTGCGGTCAAGGGGATCTTTTAATAATCCTGCATCTTCCACTGGTAATGATGACTGTTTGTAATGTATGTAGTACAGTTCATATAGCGTCTTGTGCTTGGGTGCGATGAAAACACAGGAGTCACAGGTTTGATATAGAAAAGTCCTGTATTACTTCATACAAGTTGGCAGAAATAGTCCACACAGTTTGCAGACACAGAAACAGGAGACACAGCAGGCCAGAGTAATCCAAGCTCAGCAATCACTCTCCAATACAGATTCAGGATCTTCTTCTCTGTTACCGTAAGTCCATGCAAACGTGGGTCTTTCAAAGAGCAGGGTTCAGAGTCCACAAGTGCTTCAGAGTTCCTCAGTAGGAATAGCTGGAGTACAAGGTCCAAGGCTTACAGGAGTCAAGTCACAGGTTCACTGCAGGCTAGATTCTGAAGCACTGATTGCTCAGCTGTGGCTGCTTAAGAAGCAAAGGAGAGAATCAGGGCGGGAACATGCAAGCTGGAAACTCCATTTTGACTGAGGGCAAGATAGCTGCAGAAAGACAGAAAGTAAAATGGCTGACGAACAAACTGAGTTTCAGGAATATATACATAGAACCTTACATTACTCCCCCCTTAAGGACAACCTCCGGATGACCTCAGACCAGGCTTGTGTGGGTACCTCTGATGAAACTGACGGAGCAAGCGAGGAGCATTAACGTTATTGACCGGTTCCCATGAGTTGTCCTCCACTGGGTAGCCCTGCCATTTAATCAGATATTGTAACTGATTTCTATACAACCTGGAATCTAAAATCCTTTCCACCACAAATTCTTCCTGACCATCGACTAGCACTGGGTCAGGGCAAGGAGAGGAACATCCAGGAAACGTATTGGGTGTCGCAGCCTTTAGTAGGGATACATGAAAGACAGGGTGGATTCTCATAGTTCTGGGCAGTTGAAGACGACAAGCAACGGCACTTATAATTTTACTGATTTTATAGGGTCCAATGTACTTATGTCCCAACTTAGACGATGGAATCCTTAACTTAAGATTTCTGGTTGACAGCCAGACCAAGTCTCCTACCTTGAAAGCTGGTGCAGGTTTACGAAATTTATCTGCTGCTTTCTTGTACCTTTCTTGAGCCGATTCCAGATTTTCCTTTAGAAGATCCATATTCTTCTGTAAAGACGTGATTCTTTCAGCCACTGCTGGTAAAGGCGTTTCTATGGGAAATCGTGGTAGAATGTTAGGATGATAACCTAGATTAGAGTAAAAAGGAGACTGTTTAGTGGAGGCACTCTGAGAGTTGTTATACGAGAACTCAGCTAATGGAAGTAGATCCACCCAATCATCCTGTAGGTGGCAGATAAAGCAGCGGAGATACTGCTCCAGGGTTTGATTGGTTCGTTCGGTCTGTCCATTAGTCTGGGGATGAAAAGCAGAAGAAAGGTTTACTTTAATGTCCAATGCTGCACAGAAATTTTGCCAAAACCTAGAAGTGAATTGCACCCCTCGATCCGAAATAACCTCATCCGGTACTCCATGTAAGCGAAACACATCTTTAATCATCAAATCTGATGTCTGTTTTGCAGTGGGTAAGCCGACACAAGGGATAAAATGAGCTGCCTTTGTTAGACGGTCAACCACCACTAGAATGGTGTTCTTCCCCTGAGAGGTTGGTAACTCCACAATGAAGTCCATAGAAATGGATCCCCACGGGCGGGACGGGGTGGGAAGAGGCTGTAACAGACCAGTTGGTGAGGAGCGAGGTGTTTTGCATCTTGCACAGACCTCACATGAAGTGACATAATTCAAAACATCCTTCCTGCAAGTGGGCCACCAAAAGAAACGAGAAAGAAATTCCTGTGTCTTTAGAATTCCTCTATGCCCAGCTATCTTGGAATCGTGAATGAGTTGCAATACTCTTAATCTGACTGTTTCAGGAATATACAGACGTTGTCCCTGAAACCACACACCATTCTTAAAGACAAGACTTACGTCCCTTGGGGGTTGTGTCAAAAAGGAATCCGCATGGTATGCTTCCTTGATGTCCTTAAGTAGGTCTTGATTATGAATTACTCCTAGGAATCTAGAGTCAGGAAGAATAGTCTTAGGAGGAGTAATTGGACGTGTCTCTGCTGAGTAAATCCTAGAGAGTGCATCAGCCTTTCCATTGCGCGATCCTGGTCTATAAGAGATGATAAAATTAAATTGGTTTAAGAAAAGATTCCAGCGAGCCTGGCGAGGAGTCAGGCACTTAGCCGACCTGATAAACTCAAGGTTACGATGGTCTGTCAGGACGACTATTTGCTGTGCAGCTCCCTGAAGAAGGTGTCTCCATTCTTTGAAGGCGGCAATAATGGCCAACAACTCTCTATTGCCCACATCGTAGTTCCTCTCAGCCGAAGACAACTGCTGGGAAAAGAAGGCACAGGGATGCAAGACATTCTTCTCACCTGTTCTCTGAGAGAGTATAGCTCCAACGGCACAGTCTGAAGCATCCACCTCTATTATGAAGGCAAGCTCGGGTTGGGATGTACTAGGATAGGTGCAGTGGTAAATTTATCTTTTAGACGGGAAAATGCTTCCTGGGCTTGGGGAGTCCAGGAAAACCTAGACTCTTTCCGGGTAAGTTGAGTGATAGGTGACACTACCTCAGAGAAATTTCTAATGAAACGTCTATAGAAGTTGGCAAACCCGATGAAGCGCTGTACCTCCTTCACATTTCTAGGACTTGGCCAATCCTTGATGGCTTGGGTTTTGCTTCCATCCATACTAATTCCTTGTGTAGACAGTACATACCCCAGAAATTGAATTTCGGTCCTATGGAATTCACACTTTTCAAGTTTGATGTAAAGATGATTTTGTCTTAGACGTTCCAAGACCATTCTCACATGTCCATGATGTTCCTCTGTGGAGTTAGAAAAAATTAGAATATCATCCAAATAAATTACCACGAATGTATCTAGGAGATCCCTGAAGATGTCATTCACCAAGTGTTGGAAAGTGGCTGGGGCGGTACTCAGACCAAAAGGCATAACTAGATATTCAAAGTGTCCATAGCGTGACCTGAATGCAGTCTTCCATTCATCCCCAGGTCTAATACGGACTAAGTTATAGGCCCCACGAAGATCTAGTTTAGAAAAAATTTTGGCATGTCGCACTCTCTCCAATAACTCAGGGATTAAAGGCAATGGATAACGGTTTCTAATAGTAACCTTATTGAGTTCCCTATAGTCTACGCATGGTCTCAGAGATCCATCTTTCTTCTTTACAAAGAAGATGGGTGCACCTGCAGGAGATGAAGAGGGGCGTATGAAGCCCTTGGCTAGATTTTCATCTATGTAATCCTTTAAAGCCTTTAGCTCGGGCCCCGCCAGGGGGTAGATCTTACCAAAAGGTATCTCTGCTCCAGGCAATAATTCAATTGGACAATCATATGGACGGTGAGGAGGAAGCTGGTCAGCGTTCTTCTTGTCACATAAATCCACATAGTCCTGGTATACAGCTGGTAGTTCAGGGACTGACATGATTCCTTTAGGAACAGAGCAAGCTGAAACTTTTGGACTCATCTGTTTCTCTGGAAAGTGTAATTCCTTGGTCTCCCAGTTAATGGTAGGATTCTGAGCCTGCAGCCATGGTAGCCCTAGAATAATGGGAAAGTGGGGAGAAGAGATAAGCATAAAGGACAGTTTCTCTTGATGATCTTTACCCATAAGAACCCTCAAAGGCTCTGTTTCCTGATCCACTGGTCCAGAGGTCAGCAGGGAGCCATCCACAGTTTCCATCTGTACTGGAGTAGCCTTCTTCACTGAACGTATTCCCTGTTTCAGAGCAAAGGAGACATCCATAAAATTTCCACTTGCCCCTGAGTCGATCATAGCAGAGCTAGACACCCAAGCTGAGTCAACCCAGAGTTTGATGGAAAGAAAGCAATGAGAATTGTTTTTCTTACAACTCAGCTGGGACACCGCTGAGGAAACTTGAAAAATGGCAGCGTTTACACAGTCAACGTCCTCAGAGGTAACGGAGTTTAAGTCCGAGAAATCAAGATCTGTTGCTGCAGATCTCTCTGGAGCCTGAGGCTCGGACCTGACAGATCCCCTCTCGCAACACTCACAATGAATGAGTGCTGCAGTAGTCTTACGAGAACGGCTGGGGCAGTTTATAATGAAGTGCCCTGACTTACCACATAAAAACATAGATTCTCCTTAAAACGATGTTCCTTGCGTGCATCACTAACCCGTCGTTGTAAAGAGTCTACCTGCATGGGTTCAGGTTCAGGTTCCCGTGTAATCCTACTCAAAGGTTCCTTAGCTGGAGAGGAAGGTAGGAAAAGGTTAGTACGATTGCTTTCGAACCATCTCTCTTGCCTGCGTTCAGTCAGACGAGTATCAATACGGATGCAGTAGTTAATAAAGTCACCTAACGCAGTGGGAGGGTCGGCACGAGCAAGTTCATCCTTAATCAGTGGAGATAACCCCTTTCGAAAAATAGATTTTTTGGCGGAACTGTCCCAGGTGGTATCAAGGGCCCATCTCCTGAAATCCAAGGCATATTCAGCTACCGAGTGCTTACCTTGGCGCAAAGCTAACATGGCTGCTTCAGCTGTTGCACCTCGATTGGGGTCATCAAACACCTGCCCCATGGCTGAAATAAAATCATCAAGGTGATTCAAACAATCATCCTCAGTCTCAATCAGAGGGTTTGCCCACATTAAAGCCTTGTTGGTAAGCAACATAATTATAGTAAGCACCTTAGATCGTTCAGTGGGAAATTGTGAAGCATGTGCAGAAAAAAAAAAATTGCATTGATTAATAAATCCCCTGAATTTCTCACGTTCACGCCAAAACGAAAAGGGGGCAACTTGGGAATCCCAGCACTCGGGGCTACGGCAGGAGCCTGGACTCGCCCCTCTAGAACCTCAATCCTGGCTCGCAAATCCTGGGTAGTCTGTCCAACCACTTGCAAATTGTGATTATTGAGGTCCTGTAGATTTGTAAAACGGGTCTTTATATTCTGCAAATCTGCAAGGATATTATCAGTCACTCCGCAAAGTTCCTTTATGCGGGCCTCCATTTTCCAGATCTTTTAAGACAGGATTACTGGAAGAAGAGGAGAGAAAAAAAAAACAATAGTGTTCACCTGTGGCAACACTGCAGAGAGAAAAAAAAATTAAGGGAACTGCTCACCTGGAATGGTTGTGAGAAGTCACAACCACTATCATCACAGAAAGTTTCAACCAGACATCTGATATCCAGAGTTACAGCAGACAAAAAAGAGAAAAGAAAGGAAAAAAAAAAAAAACAATAGTGTTTACCTGTGGTAACACTGCAAAAAGAAAAAACTTAAGGGAATTGCTCACCTGGAATGGTTGTGAGAAGTCACAACCACTGTCATCACAGAAAGTACAACCGGACGTCTGATATCCACAGTACAGCAGACACAGCCTTCCAGACCCAGCAGACACTAACGTTTTGGCTTCAGAATCTTGTAATGTATGTAGTACAGTTCATATAGCGTCTTGTGCTTGGGTGCGATGAAAACACAGGAGTCACAGGTTTGATATAGAAAAGTCCTGTATTACTTCATACAAGTTGGCAGAAATAGTCACACAGTTTGCAGACACAGAAACAGGAGACACAGCAGGCCAGAGTAATCCAAGCTCAGCAATCACTCTCCAATACAGATTCAGGATCTTCTTCTCTGTTACCGTAAGTCCATGCAAACGTGGGTCTTTCAAAGAGCAGGGTTCAGAGTCCACAAGTGCTTCAGAGTTCCTCAGTAGGAATAGCTGGAGTACAAGGTCCAAGGCTTACAGGAGTCAAGTCACAGGTTCACTGCAGGCTAGATTCTGAAGCACTGATTGCTCAGCTGTGGCTGCTTAAGAAGCAAAGGAGAGAATCAGGGCGGGAACATGCAAGCTGGAAACTCCATTTTGACTGAGGGCAAGATAGCTGCAGCAAGACAGAAAGTAAAATGGCTGACGAACAAACTGAGTTTCAGGAATATATACATAGAACCTTACACTGTTTTGAGGAAGAGGCGACCGCTGCATCAACTTTTGGAACTTTAGACCAGTTTAATAATTCCTCGTCGCTGAAGGGGTACCTTCTTTTTGAGGCGGAGGGAAGATAACCCTCTGATCCTGTTTTTCCCACTCCTTTTTAATTAAGGCTTTAATGGCTGGAATTACTGGGAACGCTCTTCTTTTCCTATCTGTTAGGCCTGCGAACATGACCTCTTGAGTGGTTTGAGGTCCCTTTACATCTGGACAGCCCATGGTGTTTCTGACAGATTTCACTAGACTGTCCATGTCCTCTAAGGGAAAACATGAACGCCCCTCCATATTTGAGGAGGATGAGGACGCAGAGGATGCAGATGATTCTGCTGTATCGGATGCTATTCCTTCCTCTGGATCTGAGTACGAACTGGAAATTATTGCTTTTTTCTTTTTCTCCCGTATGGGTGCTTTTTTGGGCTGATTAAGGGCCTGCAGTTCTGCTCTTATTATAGCCCTTATGTCCGATTCTGATACGGACTCTTGCTGCACGGTATCTTTTATGCATATTTTACATAACCTTTTTGTGTATGTTTGAGCTAGTGGGCACCTACAGAGGCCACACTCTTTGTTTTTTTGTTTTCCCTTTTTTCTTAGCCTGAATGATTATCCAAAGAGGGAGAGAGAGAGAGAGAGAGAGAGAGAGAGTCACCTGTCAGCTTTTTATAGGCAGATAGTGATAACTCACCCAGTGAAGCTGTCGGTACCGATTGGGAAGGCGGTGAAACAGGTCTCGTGGCGTGGGTTCTGTGGCTTACGTCCGAGGATTTGTGATCTCTGGACGGAGCTTCAGTATCCTCTGCCGGGGGATGCGTGCTTTGTCCTGGGGAAGACATGCTTGCACACTGCTACCTCTTAGCAGGGCTTTTTATCTGCCACTTCCTGTTGCCTTCTAGTACCTCCTCCTCCCCCGCTCCTCACTTTTTTTTTTTTTTTGGTATTTTATACAACTATGCGCCATTATATATACACACATACATATAAATATATACACATATATATACATACACACACACATCTATTATGCATCCCTTGGGGATACATGATGTTATGCTGAACTGGGCTGCTTTGCAATTTGTGCAGCAGCCGCAGCATATATCACTGAATCGATCCTTTTTTTTTTTTTACTTGTGGGTGGAGTGGGTGGAGCTGGGTGGAGGGTGCGGGCGGGGCGGCGTCTCTGCTTCCTCAGCCCTCTGAATGTGTCTGCTTCATCGCTGGGGAACTTCCAGTGACCCGGAAGTTCCCCCTTACCGCTTCCTGTCGGCTCCAACGCTGACGCCGGCCCTTCTGTGCCACGCTTTCTCCGTGTGCTGGGGCTGCTATCCTGGACCCCCACACATGGCGCACCTCGCAAAATCGCGGTCGGCCTGACCCGGACCCACCATTTTGGATCCCACATGCGTGTCAGACGAGGGGGAGCCGGATTACAGCACTCCCCCGACGCTGCTTCCGATAAGGAGCTCCTGCCGTTCCCAAAGAGACTGCACAGGCAGCTGCAATATCAGGTATTTCTTCCTGTAGGGATATCCTGCGGTTTCCCATAGGAACAGGAAACCAACTGAGGAGGAGAGGCGGACCGCCCTCTTTTATCTCTGTAGGTTTCCTGTTCCTATGGGCGGATCCCTCTCTCTCAAGTGGGTGCTGTCGTGGCGAAGGGTAAAAGATTCTGCGTGGCTTTTGGCTTCCTCATCCTGGTCGCCAGTCAGAAAATATACCAATTGGCGCACATTTCCTATATATTTTTTCAGATGTTTTTTCATTTTCCAGCGCATCAAAATATTCCATGGTCTTATCAAATTCTTTTATAAAATCCAGGGTGATTTCCTCAGGGCTGACGAAATAAAGAAATCTAGCAACATTGTCTACCTGAAATTAAGCACACAACATACATTAGGATTTGAGCATTTTAAGGCGTATTAATCAACTACATGCAACCTGACAGCTCATCAAACTTGCCATTCGCTTAACAGAAAGCTCTGAATGGGTCTTCTGTAAATGTTCTCTAAAACTTGTCAACATGGGAGATGTTACATCGTGTTTCTTTAGCAACCCGGCCTTTGCCAAATTTCTTCGCAGGTGTAACCTGAAATAGATGTAGACACATTAGGGCACATAGTATAAGTTTTCTTTGCTTATAATTGGTGTCAAACATTTTTTCTTTTTTATCAGGGCCCATGAGCTTCAAGCTGCGCCACTGATCACGACCTATCTGACTACACTATCGTATGCAGGGACATTCGTGCTGCATCACCACAGACAAGGTGAGGACTTCCCACCCACAGTAGACAACCATCTTGTTTGGCCACACCACCCCCGCACCCATCACTACCCAAAAAAACACCATTTACCAGGTTTCTGAGGTCACAGGGACTGGCTGCGTGCCCTCGTCTGTGTGATTTTTTTTTTTTTTTTTTATTGCCTAATAATGCATGCAACATTGCGTTGGCATGTATATATTCACCAGAAACTGAAATGACCCAGACAGTGTCTGTGCACCCTGTTATCTGATTAAATAACTGATATACACAAAGATGTATCTGCGCATGCCTCCTTATAATAATTCTTCTGTTATAAATACAGTACATATGGGGTAGAAGAAATACTGGTTTTCAAGAAAAAAGTTGTTTGTTACAACTTAGTGGACTTTGAAGTTAAGGGTTTCATATGCCAGTGAAGAAGTCCACCCCAATAATCTGTAGAATCGTGGCACTTTCTGGACCGTTTTTTGATCGTTGGCGTCCCGCTGGTGAGCCTGAATCGCTGTGTTTGGCACCTTTTGCGAACGACGAGCGACCTCTTTTGTGACGCATATGACTGTTTTGCGTCACGGAGTGGATCGCAATATCTGTAAGTTCTCTTTTGCGTCACAGAGAGGATCGCAGAAGTTGCAAAGCAGGCTAGCAGGACGCAGAGAGCAGGAGCGATGCTGGAAATTCCTATGAATCAGAAGCGCTCAGTACATGCTAATGACATCCTAACGACCGCCAAAGTCGTTAAAGAGATCACTGACCGCTGATGTGTCGTTTATGAGATCTCCTGTTTGGCAGCTACTAGCGACCTAAAAGAGATCACACCAACGATTGCATCGTTATCGTGATCGCAAACGAGATCGCTAAGTGTGGCAGTACCTTCAGTCCTAAAAAGTTAGGATGACAAACCCCAAACATATCATTTTGTATGTACAGGTAGAGGAGATAATGCCAAATTCACAAAAATAGATCTTTAATAATAGAAGGATATAGATTACAAATAGATTATATGTAGATATTACTCTATATTCATCCTGATTCTCCATGCGAGTTTCATAATGAAAAGACAAAGCATAAACTCACTCTACAGGTGATCTCTGGTTGTCTTCTCTAAAATTGAATGTACATGTGATGCGCACATGATACCAGGGCTATGGGGTACTCGGCACCGAGCCCATGGAAGTCTATGGGGAATGTCACTGGCAGCAGAGCTCGGTCCGTGGCCCTGGGCCCTCATACAATGGGGAATATTTACAGGGGATTTTAGTAATAGTTCGTGACGCCACCTGTGGTTTCTGATCAATAAGACCAGCGCTGCAGGGTTAATCTTCTGAGGGGATGTTATTATGCAGCTAGATGTAAAGTCCCCCACAGGTGGGACTGGTCCCTCAAAGTCTATGGTGATGCAGGGTTCAGGTAATAAGTCAAACACACACAAGCTGGTCTCTTTCCATACCTTTACTGTTGAAGGTTGCAGGTATTTCCCGGGAAGCTGGTCAGGGTGGAGAATGCACATTCAGGTAATCGCTGAGTGAGTTTAAGGCCTCCTTTCCCTTTAATGTGTGAGTTTCCAACCTGCGTGAAGCGAAGTTCAACTCTATGTATAACAGCTACGCCCGGTCGACATTGTGGTGGAGCCTTTTCTATCTCTGGTGACCAGATGTTGGAAAGAACTAAGCCGTTGTGGCTGATCAGGCCGACTCCGTCCTGTTCCCCCTGACTCCTGTTAGGTATCGGCACTTAGGGCTACCTTCTGTGACTTGAAGTCCAGCAAGGATTCCGGTGTTTCTCTCACTAGCCGTAAAGGTTCTAGCAATACTTCGGACCCCGGTGTCCGGTTAGTCGAGTGAAGGTGATCTGTCACCGAAGTCACTCCTTTCTTGAGTAACCACTTGCCCGTCGCCTCACTCTTACCCTTAACATAAGCACGGGTAGCAGTAGGTGTAGTTGTCAGCTTTCTTTCTCTCCAGCTCACTGACTGTTCTCAGTTGGCTCGTTCTTGTAATACTGTCGTCCCCTTCCTTCTTTCCCTCAAAGACTCTGTCCAGAGCAGCTCTCAGGACGTTCCGTCAGACTGAATACACGCTTGCTCCGAGAGTCACTTTCCACATACATAGGGAACCAGCAATAGCCTGTTCTGAGGTAACAGCTTCTATCTTTTTCCTTCTGTCTGTGACAGGAATCACTTCAGCTCTCACTGAGCTCTGACAGGAATCCTCTCACTCTGGTGTCCTGAGGAGAACTGAACTGTCTGAGGTACAACCAACAACTAGAATAGCTGTCTGGCTAGAATGCCTACTGCTGCATTTCTCCACGCCCCTAAATACCTGAATCTAAGGGGCTCCCTCTGGTGGCTCCTGGGAAGTGTGAGTGTGAATGAATATCAGGTTTTGTAATTACCTTCCTGTGCACTCTCCAGGGAACATGTGTACCAAGCGCAGCTGGGCCACACACATGCATACCTCTCGCTTTCTTGGGCAACTTCAAGCTCCTCTTCACATGCCTCTACAGGTGCTTTGGCAGTCTCCTCAACCTCAGCTTGGACAGTACTGTAAATTATAAAAAGATTTAAGGTGTTGAAATAAGTATTTAAAAAAATTTAATTGAAACACCAAAAATATAAAAATGTACAGAAATTTTTAATATAATTTTATTTATTTTTTATAATGATTTTCTACTTGGAAGAGTTCACATTCATCTTCATAACATGGTAGAATTATATCCTGTCATTATACATATTTTGGGTTTTATTTTGATGTATAATTTTTTTTCTTATAACATTTCACTATTGCATGTGTTTTTAATAATTTTGGTGTGA
This sequence comes from Oophaga sylvatica, assembly GCA_033576555.1. Classification (NCBI taxonomy): domain Eukaryota; kingdom Metazoa; phylum Chordata; class Amphibia; order Anura; family Dendrobatidae; genus Oophaga; species Oophaga sylvatica. Next base: position 22,136 of record JARQOD010007583.1, on the reverse strand, counting down.
TTTTTATTTATATATAACAGTATTTTCACTTGCACTGTTGAAAAACTAATGGACACTAATTGTAATGTTCTAATACATCGCTTGCCATATGTAACAACTAATTAAGTGAATGAAGAACATCTGTTATACTTTCGAAAAAATATATAAATGACTACATGTTATTTGACCACTAGTCAGAAGTAAGACTGATTAGTGCAGTTGAAACACGTCAACCGGGTCACATTGACCATGAAAGATCCAGTCCTGTTGAGCCAGGCTCCAATTTTTTTCAATTATAAAAAGCCACCTGATTAGAGGACATGCACATCAAATATGATGAGCGATCGTGAGTTAGATGGGGTCAAAAGCATCGACCATATCTGACCAAAAATCAGGGATCAACCTTAACAATTTAACTCTATCTACCAAAAAAAAGTGCCTGATCCATCCTGAATTTGGGCCGATCAGATCAATCAACACTAATATTGGTTAGTATTAATCATAGTCATGTGATAAATCCAAAACTTTGACAGGCTAAAGTAGAGCCTACCTGGCCGCACTTGGCTTGCCGAGTATGGTGTACCCTCTATCCTCCAGAAAAGGGATGAAGTTTGCCAAGGTTCCTAATGACATAATCTCCTCATAATCCATTGTCATGCCTTTGGATGTGACGTTGCGCAAATTGGCCCTTGCTTCAGCCATAGTATCCATCCTCTCCTTTGCGGAATTCTGCTTCATGCACTGTTCATTGAGATGTCTGTCCAGTCGGTTTGTTACTTTATAGCAGACTGGGCAGGTGAGGTACATCCGCTTTGGTTTTCTAAAAACACAGACTTGTGATGTGAAGTGCAACTATTGTCAAAAGGAATACAGCCTACACATTCATAAAAATTCACAAAAACCTGCAGACATGCCAAAATAGTACGCTTGACACCGCAGTGTAACCCATACAGAGTTCCATCCGGTGTACATAGTCACAGTGAGTTACTCTGCATATTGCATTGGGCAAGGTAATTTACCCATAGAAAGACACCCAGAAGTGAAAAAAAATTTCTAAGCATATTAGCAAATGTAAGACACACTGGTAGGGAATAAAAAATACTTAGAATTGAGAGTCCTCAGTGGTTGATGGCCATTAAAAGGTATCAACCACTGAGGAGTCAATTAGAAAAAATTTTAGATCTACTGGCTAGCACAGTATAAAGATGCACATCTTTCCTGTATCAAAATGGTAGGGAATGTACATACTTGGACACATCAGCCGGTGGCTCCATGACAGTGGGGGATCTGTATTCAAAAAACACACCATGTGAAAATAAAACCTAGCCTGTAATTGTTTTTATTGCAGGGAAATAGGCTGTTAATCATGACAATCATATTTTTCTGACACGCATCCTTTTTCCGGGGAACATTGGAAGTTTAAGTTCCTTGTGCTGCTGCTTGGTAGTAAGAACCCCCTCTGACTCCAACAACGAATACATGCTGGTTGTGATAACCGAGCAGTAGGATTCACCTTTGGGCAGCAGTGACTCTGTACATTGCAACTAGAGAAGGAAATTGACCATTTCAAGGCTCCCTAGAACGGGACTCTGTCCAAATCGGCATATTGAAGACATAGACTAAGAAGCAATTATACTCACTACATTGAGATGACTAGTAGCAGGCTCATTGCGAATAGATTCTATGCCCAACTCCTCAGCAGACACTGAACTCTACCTTCTTACAATGATCTGTTTCAGGGTGCTGAACGGATAGTTATATCAGATGCAGGGGGTGTGTCAGAATTTAAGCAAAGTAAACAGTTGAAACCACTCCCAGAGGTCTGTACATCAGTGGAGATTGACAGATGGGACAACACTAATAATAATAATCTTAGTTTTATTTCTAAGCCGCCAACATATTCCACAGCGCTTTACATATAGAGGGACTTGTACAGACAATAGGATTATCACTATAAGGTATGTCTACCAAATTCAGGAATGGCAGCACTTGAATGCAGTGGATACCTCTCTGCCCAAGCACTGCCGCTCTTGTACGGGCAATAACATGTGTTCATTGAACACTTAACATGAAAGAAAATGACATAGCAATAAAGAAAAACCCTGACGATGGCATCGGTCATGGCGACACCGTCGGTCTCTGCTAGCCCGACCATCTGCATGTGTGCTCATAGCCCTCACCTCTGCTACATTCTGTGTATGTATTACATTGCCTTCTATGGGCACCAACCATGGTTTGGTATATATTTTGCGTTTTCTAATTCTGTAAGGCATCATGTATCTATGCAGTAGTGTTTTGTCAGTCTGGTAAGCTTTTCAAGCTGTGTTATTTGTAATGGTTGATGTCTTCTCCTTCAGGGGTCATTTATTGTGTATTTTTTTTAGGAGTGTTCCAGTCTTGACATACTGACATTTATAAGGGGTTTGTTCCTTGTTACTGTCTATATTGGATATTAGGATTTTCAGATTCCTTATTGTGCTACACATGCACTGGGGTTTGGTCTGTGTTGTGTGATGACTCCAGAAGGCCTGAAGAGCAAATTCTTCTGGAGTCATTGAACAACACAGAACCAGTCCCCAATCAGAGGGCAATAAAAGTTTCACACTCCTTATCTATGAACTGTTCCAATATTTATCCCTCTCCTGTAATGACAATTCTGCTTCACGTCACTTGTCTTAAGTATTGCATTATTTTTGTGCTGTGTTGTGCATAAATATGTGATTCTTCAGATTTTTTTTATTAGTCTTTACCTAATGTAGAGACCTGAGTAGTCTCAAACTTGCAATTTGTTACCATCTTTTCAGTTAGCCATTAAAAGGTATCAACCACTGAGGACTCTCAATTCTAAATATTTTGTTAGGAAGATGCACTATCCTGGACACAGATGCTGCACAGGTTCAGTGGTGCTCCCTGGCAGTACGATCCCATTGTGCAGTGGTGCCAAAATTGACACAAACAAATGCTACACCCCCACTGCAGATCTATGAGTGCATGCACACTTACTCACTCTACCGCCATCTTTGTATAACATAGAGGTATGAGAGATGGCCCACTAGGGGATGGGAGGGAGAGAGAAATGGCCCTCGGGGTTGGCTGAGGTAGCCAGCACCACAGAACCCGCCCGATGTGATGGCATTGGGCCCTCATCATTGTGTTAATATATGTACATCGCTATCGGATTAATGGTGTTGTAAGTGAAAAAAAAAAAATGTATTCACCATTAATTCCATAGCGCTGTACATATATCCGCAACACTGTCCCCATCAGGGCTCACAATCTAAAGACATACTGATAGGGACCTTATAGTATATTGTCATGGAAATATATATGTATTCCATATATTCAAAGTATATTCACATATATGTATTCACAGTTCACAGTTAGATAGATCTCACTTGCTAAAAATCCTGTGCTCATGCCAGCTATAATCAGTCATTTTAAACGAATCTGGCCTTCATAAAGAACAAGTACATGAGTCTTATTAGATATCTGTTGTTTACCTTATAGTCATGCAAGACAACTAGGTCAAAAGAATATAAAACAATAATTCTGCAACTTCAGCTCTTTTACCATGATTATCATACTTACACTAGAACAGCCAATAATCTAGCAGCTTTTAATTATATGTTAATTGACTAACCAGCCCCTTTTTGTAAACGTATAAAACCTTGAATGAATAATAAATGTATGTCTTTGATGAACTGCTATACTGACACTTCCGTGTGGACAGTCTCATTTCGTTCTGAGCGCTCAAAAAGACATTAAATAGAGATTTGGGCATGGCAAGCAGCAAACACTGAAGGATATATTTATCCTAATTAAATTTCCATAACAGTTGGCGCCTGCACGCGGGGCATTGGACGAAACGCACGAGACCCGGCCGACCGGAGAGACGGGGGTGTTGGCCCTGGCCTTGGCACACGGGACGGAGACTGCAGCTCCATAAGTAAGGTAAGAAAACTCTGTCATCTTACCTGAATGTTCCCTGTGCCTAGTCCTAGCCTACACTTCCAGCCGGTCGGACGTGGTCATCACCGCATTCCCAGGTAGTGTAAAAAGTCCATACCCTTATCCAAAAGCCCTGGGATATAAGCCGAGTTGTTTGCTGCTGTGCTGTATATGTTTCATGTTTTATGTGAACCGGGAGAAAGTTGGAACGGTGACTGTGTTTTTGCTTGCTGATTTCTGGGGCTGTATAGCAAAGACAAATTGCTGGAAAAGTTTCAAAATAATCGTCCACGCACCGGGAGGCATCCCAGTCAAATCCGTCGACAGGTCAGTTGATGAGAATTTTGATTAAGGCTATTGCAGATTACTGTGACCGGCGCACCGGCCAGGGCGTACGGTACAGAGAGCGATAGACCTTGAGCCTCACGCGCTCAGTGAATTGGTGAGTTATCAGTTACCAGAGCAGCTTGATGTGTCACTGGGGCTGTATAGCAAAAGACAAATTGCTGGAAAAGTTCTCACAATAATGTCCACGCATCGGGGGCCATCCCAGTCAAATCAGACGTGGATAGTGAGAATTTTGATTAAGGCTATTGCAGATTACTGTGACCCGCACAGGCCAGGGCGTACGGTACAGAGAGCGATAGACCTGAGCCTCACCGCGCTCAGTGCAATTGGTGAGTTATCAGTTACCAGAGCAGCTTGTATGTGTCACAGATCATCAAAAGAGGGATTCGTATTCTCCCGGGTGTCTGTCTCATTGTACGTGTCAACTGTCTGTATCAGGTACTGTCGCTTTAAATCACATCTCCGTGCGCTCTGTCAGTATCTCATTCACTGCTGGCTGTAGCAGCGAGAAAACCCTTTGACCCCCCCTCCTCTGCTAATCACGTTGTTACATCTGTTTCCTGGTTTTGATCTTTTTTTAAGCTAGTTTTTTTTTTGGCTACAGGTTTTAACGTGAAAATTCTCAGGCATTCAGACTGAACTATATTCATTTTTTGCTATTCTGAGGAATAATATATTTTTTTTTTTTTTACGTGATTTCAGTGTCTGGAGAGACAGCAAGCAGAGATATAAGGGAGGGGGAAGTGCTGGCAGCAGCCAGCTGACATTCCAGAGGGCGGTAGGAAAAAAGCCTACGCTACCAGACAAAACCTTTGTTTTTTATCATTTTACAATCAGTTTTTTCCACCTCTTTTCTGTTTTTTTAATTAGCTGTTTTAGTAACAAGGGTTGTTTTTCAGAGTTTTATGATTAATACGTTTTTTTCTTTTCTCCCCTTTTTGGTGAATTTTTTTTTTTTTTTTTTCTTTTCTAGAGTTTTTTACTAAATCTAACTTTTGTTTTTAAAGTTTTTCTTTTAAGTACATTTTTAAATAATTTTGGAGAGTTTTTTTTTTTCTAATCAATTTATTTTAGAGTTTTATTCTCCAACCATTTTTTTTTTCTTTCTCCTTTACAGCCTGCTTTAGACCAAGGTCACTCACAGATAAGGAGAATTACAGGCTGAGGGAGAGAGCACACACAAACTACGCAGCGGTTTGACTAGCCCCTCCCGTCGGGCATTCGGTGAGGACGCACAAGAACCAGAGTGCAGCAGTTTTCAGATTTTTAAATCACCTTTGTTGAATAGGTTTTTGGAATAGACACAGTACGTGAGAATCGAAGGGCTAGGCATGTGAATAGAAGGTCAGAGTACGTGAGAAGCAAATAGACAGGCAGCCTTTACGCTGCATAATGAAATGTTTTTTTTTCTTGTTTTTGGTTATTTGAAAGGTAACGGGAAAGTTTGTTAATAGATTACCATCTGCTATAAAAGAGCAGTGGTGCATCGTGTAGAAGGTACAGCAAGTTAATTTGAACGGACCAGGAAGTGATTTTTTTATGTGAATAAGTTTGAAAAGGTGTTAAATCGTCTGTGAGAAAAAGATCACTGACATGTCACAAGAGCAGAATTCAGAGTCACACACATCACATGTCCATCATGTGGAGACACGGGACAGGTGTAGGCTGCTCTCATTGAGTAAGGAGCCTTGTACAGGGAAAAACGCTCCCCGCCTCTCTCCACAGGGAGAAGGCATTTTTGTTTCAACCATCCCCTCTCAAGAGTCACAGGGGGGACACCCTCTCCTTTTTCTTCTCTCAGTCCCTTTCTCCTTCTTCTTCAGACTTTTCTCCTCTTTCCTCGCTGCCATCCCTCTCATTCCTTCTTTCCCCTCCCTCACATCTCTGACACATCCATTTTCTTCATCTTCCTCTTCTTCTATCTCTTCCTCTCCAACTCTCAAATCTTCTTCTTCATCTTCTTCTACTTCTCCCCCTCCATCTTTCTCCTCTCTCTCTCCTCCATCTTTTCTCTTTTCCCCTTTCACTCTTCTCTCCCTCCCTCTTTCCTTTTCCTCCCTTTCTCCTCCCACACCACACCCACCTGCTCATGCTTGCTCTTCTCCTTCCTCCTCCTCTCAGGCACACTCCACCTCTTCTTCACCCTCCCCTCCATCTCTCTCCCCTCCTCTTTCTCTCGCTCCTCCCTCACACCTCCCTTCTCTTCCTCTTTTTTCTACTTCGTTATCAACTGGGTCAACGCCCAATCCAAGCAATGTGGTGTCCCTGTATTCAGTGTCTCCAGCACAGGGCACCCTGTCTATCCCAAGCACAGTACAAACATTGCCAGTCATTATATCAGGAGAAGAAAAGTGCAAATCTCCCTACACAAAACGCTACATGTAGCCCCCAGACACAACAGGCCCACAGCTAGGGCTTCACAGGGGGTGGTATAGCTACAAGACAAATGAGGAACCTCAGTGCCGAGCAGGGCTGCCAGCATGGAACCATGACACTGATCCATCGCAGCCTCAGCAAGGAAGTGGGAAATCCCCATGCAGCAAGACAACTTTAAAGCCCAAATCTCACCCAGTGTATGCACCAAGTACACCATGTCACTTCTTATCTGATGAAGATGAAGATGCAACGTCACACATGCTGCCCAATACTAGGGAAGAAAACACACAAGCACCAATAGAGCAGGGACAGGTAGAGGCACCATCCTATGAGCCCTTCATCCCAAGCCAGGTGATCAGTATGCTGCCAGACCCAGGGATACACCCCATGCTATTTTGCCAAAAAATGCAGCAGATCCAGCAAACGTATACAGCAGCCTGGATTGATCTCTGGACCGAAATGGAAAAAAAAAGCAGGTGATGCATTCTGGTCCAATTATGAGAGAGAACACTTCAAGCTTCCAGCAGAGTTAGATGCGTATGCCTGGGAGACAGACCAAAGCTAATTGAACAACTCAGAGAATGGGCCAAAAGCAGACTGACAGGACAAACTCTCAGCCTACATGACATGAGTCAAGACAAGACAGAGTCTGTGGAGAAGTTCCATGACAGAGTAATGCAAGTGTTTCAATATTTGGGCCTCATTACTAGAGTTGAGCGATACTTTCCGATATCCTAAAGTATCGGAATCGGAATGGTATCGCCGATACACTAAAATATCGGCGATACCCGATACCGATACCGGAAGTCCATGTAAGTCTATGGGAACAAAATATCGCAACTAAAAAAACCCCATTCTTTCCTTGTAAACACTAAATATACACACATAGAATACAATATATATATATATATACATGTCATTGTGACATATATATATACATATATGTATAGTTTATACACTTCTACATAGTAAAATATCCTTTGATTCAATTGCCGGGTAAAGCCGGCTTCAGTGAAAAGACAGAAGCACCCGACATGAAATGACACTTGGTGTACATAGGGTTAACCATGTCTTTTCATGTCGTTTGCTATCTGATTTGCACAAACAATTAAATCAGACTATGTGTGCAAAATTTCACACCTGTAGGGGTTAATTAAAGGTGTAAATTCGTTGTAAAAAAAACGGACTTTTTTGCTACGAATTTACACCTTTAATTAACCCCTACAGGTGTGAAATTTTGCACACATAGTCTGATTTAATTGTTTGTGCAAATTAGATAGCAAAGGACATGAAAAGACATGGTTAACCCTATGTACACCAAGTGTCATTTCATGTCGGGTTCTGCATTTTCACAAAAGCCGGCAATTGAATTAGCGGCTATTATACTATGTAGAAGTGTATGAACTACAAATATAAATATATATATATGTGTCACAAATTCAATGACATGTATATATATATAATGAGGTGTAAAATTGCTGAAAAAAATGCGTGGGCTCCCGCCCTATTTTCTAACCAGACAGACAAAGCCAGTGAGTGGGGGCAGATAATAATAGCCCAGAGAGGGACCATTATTTTTGCCCCCCCCCGGCTACTAACATCTGCCCCCAGACACCCCAGAAAGCAAATCTATAATTAGATTGCCCTTTCTGGCACTTTGCCCGTCTATTCCCATTGCCCTGTAGCGGTGGCGAATGGGTTAATAGGGGTTAAAGACCTTGCATTGAAAGGTGACTTAAGCCAGGTTAATAATTGAGAGCTGTCAATTAGACAACTATCAATTATTAATCCTATTGATGAAAAAAAATAAACACACACACTTTAATAAAAAATTTAATGAAAAAACACAGTTTTTGACCATTTTTTTTTACTGCAAAACCATTTCCTGTAATAAAAATAAAAAAAAAGCAAAATTATTCTTACCTATCCCATGCACAGTCAGTCCCACGGTGTAATCCTTCAGAAAGGGTTAATGTTTACTGCAGGGACCGCAGCTAATGCTGCAGCCTCACAGTAAACCCCAAATGAATGAGTTCCTCTCCTGCCTGACAGGAGAGTAAAGGCTGGGTGTCACATAACGATACACCAGCGATCCCGACAACGATATGCACTGTCAGGATCGCTGGTGATCGCTACATGATCGCTGCTGAGCTGCAAACAGGCAGCTCAGGCAGCGATCTGGGACAGCGACACTGCGGTAACATCGCTTAAGGCCTGTCTCACATAGCGATATCGCTACCGTGATCGCTGCTGAGTCACTAGTTTTGTGACGCAGCAGCGAGCTCACCAGCGATACCTGTGTGTGACATTCAGCGACGATCAGCCCCCTGCCGGGTATCGCTGATTGTCGCAGAAATGTCAGGACCTTTTTTTGATCGCTGGTTTCCCTCTGACAGGCACGCATCGCTGCGTGTGTCAGCGGGAGACCAGCGATCCCTGTAACAAGGTACACAGCGGTTTCAGGGACCGCGCAGCGCTTGGAAACCCCTGTGTACCTTGGATACCACTCCCTGCATCAGGGCGCTGGTATCCAAGGTACACAGCGGGTTTCTAGGCACAGCCCCGCGCCTGAAACCCGCTGTGTACCTTGGTTACCAGCGGATCGCTGGTCTCCCGCCTGTCACACGCAGCGATGGTGCCTGTCAGCGGGAAACCAGCGATCAAAAAAAGGTCCTGACATTTCAGCGACGATCAGCGATACCCGGCAGGGGGCTGATCGTCGCTGAATGTCACACACAGCGATATCGCTGGTGAGCTCGCTGCTGCGTCACAAAACTAGTGACTCAGCAGCGATCTCGGTAGCGATATCGCTATGTGAGACGGGCCCTTAAGTGGAAAGCTTAATTGATTGCTTTCCACTTTCACTTCAGGTCAGCCAGGGACACAATCAGTGACGTCAGAGGGAACTGATTAACAAAAATAGGGGTTCCCTTCGAAAAAAAATGGCGTGGGGTCCCCCTATTTTTGTTAACCAGCCAGATGAAGCAGACCGCTGAGGCCTGGATTTTCAGGCTGTTAAGGAGCCAAGACCATGGACCTTGCCAGCCTGATAATACTAGGCCACAGCAGTCTGCATATCTTGGCGATTAACAAAAATAGGGGATCCCCTCGAAAAAATGGCGTGGGTCCCCCCTATTTTTGTTAACCAGCCAGATGAAGCAGACCGCTGAGGCCTGGATTTTCAGGCTGTTAAGGAGCCAAGATCCATGACCTTGCCAGCCTGATAATACCAGGCCACAGCAGTCTGCATATCTTGGCTGATTAACAAAAATAGGGATCCCCTCGAAAAAATTGGCTGAGGTCCCCTATTTTTGTTAACCAGCCAGATGAAGCAGACCGCTGAGGCCTGGTTTTTCAGGCTGGTAAGGATCCAATATCCATGGACCTTGCAAGCCTGATAATACCAGGCCACAGCAGTCTGCTTAGCTTGGCTGGTTAACAAAAATAGGGGATCCCCTCGAAAAAAAAACGGCGTGGGGATCCCCCCTATTTTGTTAACCAGCCAAGTAAAATGCAGACTGCTGCGGCCTGGTATTAAAAGACTGTCAAGGCCCATGGATTTTGGCCCTCAACAGCCTGATAATACCAGGCTACAGCAGCCCCACATTTGGCGCATCAAAAGATGTGCCAATTGTGGCACTTTACCCGGCTCTTCCCACTTGCCCTGTAGCGGTGGCAAGCGGGGTAATAAGGGGTTATGTCACCGTTGATTGCACGGTGACAATAAGCCCGGTTAATAATGGAGAGGTGTCAATAAGACACCGATCCATTATTAATCCCAAAGTTATTAAATGCATAAAAAAAAGACAAAGCAAGAAAAAAGTATTTTAATGAAATAAAAGAGACAACACAGTTTTCATTTCTTTTATTGTACTCTCATTCCTGCGACGCCATCGATCTCCTGTAAAAAAAGAAAAAAAACAAACCAACAGTATACCACCTGTCCGACGCAGTCCATAAACGACTGTCCCACGACGATCCACTCTGCTACATCGCAATGACAGGCAGAGCCTGTCATCGCGACGCAGCACAGCTGATTACCTGCTTCCCCGGCGGTGACGTCATCGGACTGACTGCTTTACGGCCGGGATTACCCAGCAGTCACTGCAGTTATCGCGAGAAACTGCATGTGACCGCCGGGGAAAGAAGATGCGGCCATGAAGCAGTCCAGGCCGTAACCGCCGGAGATCTTCTGCCAGGTAAGTGCCGCTGACTCCTGACAGACCGACCGACGGACACTGCAGTGACGACCGACGACGGACAAGACGTGACAGTGACAATCCCGATTCCGGTATCCGATATGACGAAAATATCGGTATTCGGAATCGGAAGCCCGATACAGCTAATATCGGCCGATACCCGATATTTGCAGTATCGTATCGCTCAACAATACTCATTACCCATGATCAGACACACAGACGGATGTTGGCACAGGCTTTTGTGCATGGACTGAGAGAACCAATCAGGAAACCACTGGTAGCAGCCAGGCCTGAGTACACGTCAATAGCAATGGATACCCTGCTCACAGTAGCAAAAAGGATTGAGTCCCGCCGGGACAGAAGGGATGTCAAGTGTTACAACTGTGGCGAGTTTGGTCATTTCCGGAACCGGTGCAGAACATTGACTTCACCCAGAAAAAGAAGAAACACAGAAAGCAGTGAAGAACCCCGTCCATAGGACAGAGCACACCAAGTCCACAGGGAACCCCACCAGTGGGACCAATATCCTGAGAGTGGATGGCGTAGTCAGATCTTTTCTTGTGGAACTCCGCAACCTCACCTATCTATCAGAATCTTCTGCTTCCTGCATGGGAATTGATGGTCAAGTCAGATATTTCCAGATTATGAAGCCCCTGAGCGTGTGGACTCAGCCAGAACACTCCATCATGTCCCGTTTGTTGTGTCAAAGACCTGCACCCTCAACCTATTGGGCGTGGACTTACTGCAGAAGCTGAAAGCGACCAGAGTGTTCCAGGAAGATGGGACCATGACACTTTCTTCACCCCTGACCCAAGAAGAAACAGGAACCTCAAACAACCACACTGCAGACCTATCACAGGAGGTGCTGGACATAGTACCAGAAAAGCCACTCCATCACCCAGAGTCAAGATGTCTCTGACCAACTGAAGGTCTAAGTGAACTCGCCTAAGAAGACGGCCTGAGAACTTTGACATTGGCCAGGATATTCAACTCAAGAAGGACCCTACTCGCTTCATGGAATGGCAACACCTCATCCAGCTCAACGCCAGAGGTTCATCTTTTGCAAGCACCAGGAGGTGCCCCCTGCAATCAACCAGTTCACCCAGGCCCTAGACGGAAAAAGGCCACTCAGCTCTTCAAACTTGTGCACAAATACTGACCTGAGACCGAGCTGGAGAAAAAGAAACTACTGATGGCCCGTGCTGAGAAAAAAGCAGCCGTTTAAGGAGATGTCCCAACAAGAAGACCCCCTGTGACCAGAGCAGGTGCTAACACAGTGACTGTCTTGGTGGAGAACAAGAAAGCCAGCTGGTCGTCATCTCTCATGATGTGAATCCTAGTAGACGGCTTGTTTTCTCGCCAGCTCTGTGCCGGAGATGGGAGTCCCCTGCCGCATACTGAAGGACAAGGCCAAACTGGGCTGCCTCGCCCATCGGAATCAATCCCAGCTTTCCACAGTGAAGAAAAAGACTGTAAACCCCACTGAGTTCAGAATGGTGCAAGGCCTGGAGGCCGCGAAAGAGGCTACGGTATTTCAAACCCCAACAGTGCTTGAACCATCACACTCTGCTCTCAAGAGTCCCAGTCACCGCAACGGTATTCACGGTGATCAACCTGGCCAGTACCTTCTTCAGTGTTTCCCCTCCACCTGGAGGCCTGCTTCACGCACCAGTGCAGTGCATATGGACAATGTTGCCTCAAGGTGCTCAAAACAAGCCCTTCAAGTTTCACCAAGACAATGTCCTCCATCCTCGTCAACTGGATTGCAGAATATGCAAGAGTCACTCTTCTACAACATGTGGATGACCTTCTCTTTTGTGTGGTTGACATCGACACCTGCACAGTCATTCCTTGTCTCTCCCACTCTACCTGGAAGAACAGCAATGTAAGGTCTGGAAGAACAAAGTCCAGTGATGCCAGAAGCAAGTTACATCCCTGGGACACTGTATTGCCCACCAGACGAAACACATGTCAAAAGACTGGAAGACCACTGTGGAGAAGATGGCTCCCCAACAACTCCAAGAATGCTGCAGGCCTTCCCTGGTCTAGTGTCGTATTGCAGAACCTGGATCCCTGATGCCTCAGTCCTAATGCAGCCTCTGTACGCTTGCATCAACGCAACCCCGCTCCTTCTATCAGACGCAGCCTTCAACCCATTCAGGAGATTGGAAGAACTCCACAGTCTCAGCGCCAATACCAAGCCTACCTGACTATGAAAGTCTTTCCGTCTACCTGATGGAAGAAAGAAGGTCATGCTACTGGAGTCCTGCACGGATTCACGAGGGAAAACAGAAATTTTAGGCTGCCTCTCAGCCTGCTTGGATCCAGTTGCAAGAGGAGCACCCTCCTGCCTGATGGCAGTATCTGCAGCACACACCTTCTGGACAAGGTTGCTGACATCACTCTTGGACAGCCACTGGAAACTCTCACTCCACATGACATCTTGGCAATCTTCAATCAAGCTCAACCAACAGTAATCTCCCCACCGCCAGGCATCTTTGTGGCGCCTCTATTGCCTTTGTCTCATAATGTCACCGTCTCCAGACCTACAGTCCTCAGCCCGGCCACTCTACTCCCACTCCCAGGGGGGGATACTTGGATGGCTCCAGATTTGCAGATGATGAAGAAGTTTCAACACAGGAAGTGCAGTGACCAGCAATCAAGAAATCCTGTGGTCCAGAAGTCTGTCACCTAGCCTGTCAGCCCAGGAAGCAGAACTGATAGCGCTGACGAAGGCCTGCCAGATGGCAGAAGGCAAGACTGCAAACATCTACACCGGCTACAGGTACTCGCATGGCATAGCACACGACTTTGGGCCCATCTGGGCTACAAGGGACTTCATCACAGCAAACGGGACAACCGTGAAACATCATGGAGCCTTCAGGGACCTGCTGGGTGTACTCCAACTTCCAAAATGGTGGCAATTTGAAAAATCAAAGTGCATGGAAAACTGAGAACAGAAGAGGCGTGAGGCAATAACATGGCGGACATAGCAGCCAAAGGAAGACAACATGGAGAAGTGGGAGAGGTCGTAGAGCCAGACGGCTACTACATGACGACTGAAGACAAGAAACCTGACAAAGAGACGTCCTGGAATTTGCTCAAGAAGTTACAAGACCAAGCTCCAAAAGGAGAAGAAGAGCTGAATGGGAAAAAAAAGCAACACGTGAAGAAGGAAGGCTATCAATAATAGACTTCAAACTCTGCCTACCACAAAGTATGCACCCTATGGTGGTCCAATGGGTACATGGACCCACATCCACATATCAAAGACACAGATGAATGATCTGATTGGTGCTTACTGGTTCGCTTCAGGGATCTCCACCCTAACAGCCAAATTCACGAGCAGCTGTCTGACCTGCGGCAAATGCAAGCCTGGACGTATGGAAGAAAGTCCCCCTCACCTCATCTGGAAAGACCACTCTACCAGCTTCAAAGGATCCAGATAGACCACATCCAGATATCGCCAAGTGAAGGATTCAAATACGCCATTGTGGTCAAAAGAAGTATTTTCAAGATGAACAGAAGCCTTCCAAGTCAGCAAAGACTACTGCAACGAAGCTACTTTCGGAAAATAGTGTGCAGATACGGGGCTCCAGAAATGATAGAAAGTGATCAGGGACCCGCATTCACAGCAAATCTGACACACGAGACTCGATTAGCAGTAGGGTCAGACCTAGGCCTACACACTCCTTACCACCCCCAGAGCAGCAGGAAGGTAGAAAAACTGAACGAAACACTTAAGAATAGAATGCTGAAAAATTGCCCAAGAGACACGCAAACCATGGCATGACACACTCCTAATTGCACTGTTTAGCGTAAGGCACACTCCCAGAGACCCAGAAAAGCTGTTTCGTGCCTGCATCTTCTGCTAACAGATAAGACATTTTCTTCTTTTAGTTTTTTGGTGCTTGCAGTTTAGTTCAGCCACTGTTGTTTGTTCATTTGCCTTTTCCAGTTTTTTCAGTGGTTGCTGTTTAGTTTTTGTTACACCAGAGAACTAATTTAGGTGGTAGAGGTCGTGTGATCTCAGGTGTTTTTGTAATTAATAGAGTTGGTACTTTTCAGGGTTTTTTAGGGTTGCAGTAAGTGCCTTTCCTATCCTTTTCTATTTAGGAAGATTGGGCCCCAGCGTTTGCTCATTCTATTTTCTGTCTGTGTCCGTGGTTTCTTCTTGTCTAACCGCCATTACATGTTTGGGGGCTTTCTATGTTCTTTGAGGATCTGCTCCGGGGCAGTTAGCTTTCCTTTTTCTATCTTTAGGTGTAGTTAGCTTCTCAGGCTGTGACGAGGCGTCTAGGACCAACGTAGGAACGCTCCACGGCTGCCTTTAGTTGTGGTGGTTAGTCAGGGTACTGCAATCCCATAGATTCCAACCTCTCTGGTGTATTGCCTTTTTTGCCTGCTCTCCTCAGCTACCAAATCATAACACTTATGTAATTGAATTGGTCAAAAACTAATGTCCATTCTCAAGTTTTTTCTCTTCACTGCCAGATTTGATGGTCCTGTCCAAGAGCCCCAGATGACACCAACCTCTGTGTAACTAGAGGGAAAGCCTGTTTGGATCCACGTATCGCATTGCAAGGAAGCTCCCGTACCAGGAGAGACACCTAAGCCATGAAGGATGTCGTGGATGCTCTGACTGACCAGACAGATGACCTACTTGATGAGTTCAAGGCCAGAGACCAAGTTAAAGCAGGATTTGAGTCACTATTGCCACTAGTAACTATAAACAAAAATGTTGATTGGATAAATTACATCTTTCAGCTGCAGATGGAAGGAAGAGAGCCACAGTAATTCATTACTGATGGGTAGGCGGAGCCCCAGATCAGGATGTCACCTCAGATCAAAAGCGTGTTGACTGGCTGGCTCCTCCAGCTTGGGCTCCTCCTACTCAGCTCCTTCAGTCTAAGATTTGAGGTCTCAGAGGATGGTCGCTGCTAATGCAGCTCCTCAGAAGATTTTATTTTTTATTTCGGACAAGAGACTTGGATCACCAGTTGGTCTAGAGGTCTCAGGGGTACCAGCGCTGCTGTGCCCCAACCTCTCCCTTGGCGGATCTGTATTTACATTATGGTCCCTGCAGAATCTTGCCGGCCCTGGGGGATGAGGAGAGCTTCCCTGGCGGGGACGCAAACCACACGTGCGGTCACTGCGTTCCTCGCCCTGGGGGGAAGCATGGGCACAAGCGCCACAAATCCTGAGGGGTCCCTGTGGCGCTAAGCTGGTGAGTACTTCACACAATTTTTATTATAATAATGTGTGAGTGCTTTAGCGTCTGAGAGTGGCAGCGCTATTACATGTATATCAGTATGCTTCAGCGCTGCGGTGACAGCGCTGTTACATGTAGATGTGGTGAACTTTTGTCCGCAGGCAGATACCTGCAGGACAGAGAGGGAACAGGAGCGAGGGAGTTCGCGATCAATATTTGAGCTGGCGGGGGGCGTGGCCTAACGGTCTTCTGTGCAGGAAGACGCGCGCTCTGGTGCTTCGCTTCCGACTCCCTCACTGCGGCGGCCATTACCAGGCTCCTGGGCTCCTCAGACCGCTCCTCTCCTCATAGACACCACGGCCAGCTGGGTGAGTGCTGATCCCTCACCCCGCAGCGCAGAGATCCTTATCCTGCAGTTGCGGTCTCATTAGAGACCTAAAATTTGTTAGCTGGGGCTCACACAATATATATTGTGGGAGTTTGCGACATTAACCTTCTGAGGGTTATTTCTACCAGCGTTTTTTGCTGAATGCCGCTGGGTAGCTCTACCTGAAGAGAGCGTTAACCCTTCAGTGATTTAAAAAAAAAAAAAAAAAACACATATTTTGCTGGTGCTGCCGCTTTGACCTGCTAATACAGGTGATTCATGTCTGAACAGAGTTCAGATGCCGCGGACCACGTCCAGTGCCACTGCGGCAATCTGATATACAGACCTCAACAGCGTCTAGCACTGCGGTCGACAGTGGTGCAAAGTTGGATGATATCGCTCGCTCGATTAACAGCTTGTGTAAGGTTCTATGTATATATTCCTGAAACTCAGTTTGTTCGTCAGCCATTTTACTTTCTGTCTTGCTGCAGCTATCTTGCCCTCAGTCAAAATGGAGTTTCCAGCTTGCATGTTCCCGCCCTGATTCTCTCCTTTGCTTCTTAAGCAGCCACAGCTGAGCAATCAGTGCTTCAGAAACTAGCCTGCAGTGAACCTGTGACTTGACTCCTGTAAGCCTTGGACCTTGTACTCCAGCTATTCCTACTGAGGAACTCTGAAGCACTTGTGGACTCTGAACCCTGCTCTTTGAAAGACCCACGTTTGCATGGACTTACGGTAACAGAGAAGAAGATCCTGAATCTGTATTGGAGAGTGATTGCTGAGCTTGGATTACTCTGGCCTGCTGTGTCTCCTGTTTCTGTGTCTGCAAACTGTGTGACTATTTCTGCCAACTTGTATGAAGTAATACAGGACTTTTCTATATCAAACCTGTGACTCCTGTGTTTTCATCGCACCCAAGCACAAGACGCTATATGAACTGTACTACATACATTACAAGATTCTGAAGCCAAAACGTTAGTGTCTGCTGGGTCTGGAAGGCTGTGTCTGCTGTACTGTGGATATCAGACGTCCGGTTGTACTTTCTGTGATGACAGTGGTTGTGACTTCTCACAACCATTCCAGGTGAGCAATTCCCTTAAGTTTTTTCTTTTTGCAGTGTTACCACAGGTAAACACTATTGTTTTTTTTTCCTTTCTTTTCTCTTTTTTGTCTGCTGTAACTCTGGATATCAGATGTCTGGTTGAAACTTTCTGTGATGATAGTGGTTGTGACTTCTCACAACCATTCCAGGTGAGCAGTTCCCTTAATTTTTTTTTTCTCCCCTGCAGTGTTGCCACAGGTGAACACTATTGTTTTTTTTTTTCTCTCCTCTTCTTCCAGTAATCCTGTCTTAAAAGATCTGGAAAATGGGGGCCCGCATAAAGGAACTTTGCGGAGTGACTGATAATATCCTTGCAGATTTGCAGAATATAAAGACCCGTTTTACAAATCTACAGGACCTCAATAATCACAATTTGCAAGTGGTTGGACAGACTACCCAGGATTTGCGAGCCAGGATTGAGGTTCTAGAGGGGCGAGTCCAGGCTCCTGCCGTAGCCCCGAGTGCTGGGATTCCCAAGTTGCCCCCTTTTCGTTTTGGCGGTGAACGTGAGAAATTCAGGGGATTTATTAATCAATGCAATCTTTTTTTTTCTGCACATGCTTCACAATTTCCCACTGAACGATCTAAGGTGCTTACTATAATTATGTTGCTTACCAACAAGGCTTTAATGTGGGCAAACCCTCTGATTGAGACTGAGGATGATTGTTTGAATCACCTTGATGATTTTATTTCAGCCATGGGGCAGGTGTTTGATGACCCCAATCGAGGTGCAACAGCTGAAGCAGCCATGTTAGCTTTGCGCCAAGGTAAGCACTCGGTAGCTGAATATGCCTTGGATTTCAGGAGATGGGCCCTTGATACCACCTGGGACAGTTCCGCCAAAAAATCTATTTTTCGAAAGGGGTTATCTCCACTGATTAAGGATGAACTTGCTCGTGCCGACCTCCCACTGCGTTAGGTGACTTTATTAACTACTGCATCCGTATTGATACTCGTCTGACTGAACGCAGGCAAGAGAGATGGTTCGAAAGCAATTGTACTAACCTTTTCCTACCTTCCTCTCCAGCTAAGGAACCTTTGAGTAGGATTACACGGGAACCTGAACCTGAACCCATGCAGGTAGACTCTTTACAACGACGGGTTAGTGATGCACGCAAGGAACATCGTTTTAAGGAGAATCTATGTTTCTATTGTGGTAAGTCAGGGCACTTCATTATAAACTGCCCCAGCCGTTCTCGTAAGACTACTGCAGCACTCATTCATTGTGAGTGTTGCGAGAGGGGATAATGTCAGGTCCGAGCCTCAGGCTCCAGAGAGATCTGCAGCAACAGATCTTGATTTCTCGGACTTAAACTCCGTTACCTCTGAGGACGTTGACTGTGTAAACGCTGCCATTTTTCAAGTTTCCTCAGCGGTGTCCCAGCTGAGTTGTAAGAAAAACAATTCTCATTGCTTTCTTTCCATCAAACTCTGGGTTGACTCAGCTTGGGTGTCTAGCTCTGCTATGATCGACTCAGGGGCAAGTGGAAATTTTATGGATGTCTCCTTTGCTCTGAAACAGGGAATACGTTCAGTGAAGAAGGCTACTCCAGTACAGATGGAAACTGTGGATGGCTCCCTGCTGACCTCTGGACCAGTGGATCAGGAAACAGAGCCTTTGAGGGTTCTTATGGGTAAAGATCATCAAGAGAAACTGTCCTTTATGCTTATCTCTTCTCCCCACTTTCCCATTATTCTAGGGCTACCATGGCTGCAGGCTCAGAATCCTACCATTAACTGGGAGACCAAGGAATTACACTTTCCAGAGAAACAGATGAGTCCAAAAGTTTCAGCTTGCTCTGTTCCTAAAGGAATCATGTCAGTCCCTGAACTACCAGCTGTATACCAGGACTATGTGGATTTATGTGACAAGAAGAACGCTGACCAGCTTCCTCCTCACCGTCCATATGATTGTCCAATTGAATTATTGCCTGGAGCAGAGATACCTTTTGGTAAGATCTACCCCCTGGCGGGGCCCGAGCTAAAGGCTTTAAAGGATTACATAGATGAAAATCTAGCCAAGGGCTTCATACGCCCCTCTTCATCTCCTGCAGGTGCACCCATCTTCTTTGTAAAGAAGAAAGATGGATCTCTGAGACCATGCGTAGACTATAGGGAACTCAATAAGGTTACTATTAGAAACCGTTATCCATTGCCTTTAATCCCTGAGTTATTGGAGAGAGTGCGACATGCCAAAATTTTTTCTAAACTAGATCTTCGTGGGGCCTATAACTTAGTCCGTATTAGACCTGGGGATGAATGGAAGACTGCATTCAGGTCACGCTATGGACACTTTGAATATCTAGTTATGCCTTTTGGTCTGAGTACCGCCCCAGCCACTTTCCAACACTTGGTGAATGACATCTTCAGGGATCTCCTAGATACATTCGTGGTAATTTATTTGGATGATATTCTAATTTTTTCTAACTCCACAGAGGAACATCATGGACATGTGAGAATGGTCTTGGAACGTCTAAGACAAAATCATCTTTACATCAAACTTGAAAAGTGTGAATTCCATAGGACCGAAATTCAATTTCTGGGGTATGTACTGTCTACACAAGGAATTAGTATGGATGGAAGCAAAACCCAAGCCATCAAGGATTGGCCAAGTCCTAGAAATGTGAAGGAGGTACAGCGCTTCATCGGGTTTGCCAACTTCTATAGACGTTTCATTAGAAATTTCTCTGAGGTAGTGTCACCTATCACTCAACTTACCCGGAAAGAGTCTAGGTTTTCCTGGACTCCCCAAGCCCAGGAAGCATTTTCCCGTCTAAAAGATAAATTTACCACTGCACCTATCCTAGTACATCCAACCCGAGCTTGCCTTCATAATAGAGGTGGATGCTTCAGACTGTGCCGTTGGAGCTATACTCTCTCAGAGAACAGGTGAGAAGAATGTCTTGCATCCCTGTGCCTTCTTTTCCCAGCAGTTGTCTTCGGGTGAGAGGAACTACGATGTGGGCAATAGAGAGTTGTTGGCCATTATTGCCGCCTTCAAAGAATGGAGACACCTTCTTCAGGGAGCTGCACAGCAAATAGTCGTCCTGACAGACCATCGTAACCTTGAGTTTATCAGGTCGGCTAAGTGCCTGACTCCTCGCCAGGCTCGCTGGAATCTTTTCTTAAACCAATTTAATTTTATCATCTCTTATAGACCAGGATCGCGCAATGGAAAGGCTGATGCACTCTCTAGGATTTACTCAGCAGAGACACGTCCAATTACTCCTCCTAAGACTATTCTTCCTGACTCTAGATTCCTAGGAGTAATTCATAATCAAGACCTACTTAAGGACATCAAGGAAGCATACCATGCGGATTCCTTTTTGGCACAACCCCAAGGGACGTAAGTCTTGTCTTTAAGAATGGTGTGTGGATTCAGGGACAACGTCTGTATATTCCTGAAACAGTCAGATTAAGAGTATTGCAACTCATTCACGATTCCAAGATAGCTGGGCATAGAGGAATTCTAAAGACACAGGAATTTCTTTCTCGTTTCTTTTGGTGGCCCACTTGCAGGAAGGATGTTTTGAATTATGTCACTTCATGTGAGGTCTGTGCAAGATGCAAAACACCTCGCTCCTCACCAACTGGTCTGTTACAGCCTCTTCCCACCCCGTCCCGCCCGTGGGGATCCATTTCTATGGACTTCATTGTGGAGTTACCAACCTCTCAGGGGAAGAACACCATTCTAGTGGTGGTTGACCGTCTAACAAAGGCAGCTCATTTTATCCCTTGTGTCGGCTTACCCACTGCAAAACAGACATCAGATTTGATGATTAAAGATGTGTTTCGCTTACATGGAGTACCGGATGAGGTTATTTCGGATCGAGGGGTGCAATTCACTTCTAGGTTTTGGCAAAATTTCTGTGCAGCATTGGACATTAAAGTAAACCTTTCTTCTGCTTTTCATCCCCAGACTAATGGACAGACCGAACGAACCAATCAAACCCTGGAGCAGTATCTCCGCTGCTTTATCTGCCACCTACAGGATGATTGGGTGGATCTACTTCCATTAGCTGAGTTCTCGTATAACAACTCTCAGAGTGCCTCCACTAAACAGTCTCCTTTTTACTCTAATCTAGGTTATCATCCTAACATTCTACCACGATTTCCCATAGAAACGCCTTTACCAGCAGTGGCTGAAAGAATCACGTCTTTACAGAAGAATATGGATCTTCTAAAGGAAAATCTGGAATCGGCTCAAGAAAGGTACAAGAAAGCAGCAGATAAATTTCGTAAACCTGCACCAGCTTTCAAGGTAGGAGACTTGGTCTGGCTGTCAACCAGAAATCTTAAGTTAAGGATTCCATCGTCTAAGTTGGGACATAAGTACATTGGACCCTATAAAATCAGTAAAATTATAAGTGCCGTTGCTTGTCGTCTTCAACTGCCCAGAACTATGAGAATCCACCCTGTCTTTCATGTATCCCTACTAAAGGCTGCGACACCCAATACGTTTCCTGGACGTTCCTCTCCTTGCCCTGACCCAGTGCTAGTCGATGGTCAGGAAGAATTTGTGGTGGAAAGGATTTTAGATTCCAGGTTGTATAGAAATCAGTTACAATATCTGATTAAATGGCAGGGCTACCCAGTGGAGGACAA
>JARQOD010007582.1:0-38734 GCA_033576555.1 Oophaga sylvatica | reverse complement strand
GCTGAATTTACTTTTTTGGGTTCCCCAACTCTACGTATTTTTTGTCTCCCCAAAATTTTTTGGATTTAAATAAGCCGGCCTAATTTTTAGATTAAAATGAATAGTTTCGACCCTTTGTTCATGAACCCCCAGGGAATTTGTCAAGGGTTACTAATAAGGGGTACCCAATCATTTTAAAAAAAAAGTTCCGGGTACACTCTTTTTTTTTTGGTTATTGCAGATTTGGGGGGGAAAAAAAACGGATATATAAACACCCATTTTGGAAATCGGATGTGTAATACTATACATTCCCTGTGAAAATGCCCAAAAACCCGGGCCAATAAAAAGTTCCCTTTCCCCCCCACTCATCATTAAATTTGTGGATTTTCCTGAAAATTTTAAAAATTGGCCTCATAAAAAAAAGGGGAAATTTTTGAAAAGTAAAGGGCCCTTTGACAACTTCCTCGCACCCTTTGAGATCCCTCTGCAGGCTGTCCCGATCCCACCTGTACAAAGGACCGGGTTTACTTAGCCAAAAACTTGGAGATATGTCCCCATGATCAGGAATACCACGTTCTAGATGCATTTTTTTTTCC
Organism: Oophaga sylvatica; assembly: GCA_033576555.1. Lineage (NCBI taxonomy): Eukaryota > Metazoa > Chordata > Amphibia > Anura > Dendrobatidae > Oophaga > Oophaga sylvatica. Next base: position 38,159 of record JARQOD010007582.1, on the reverse strand, counting down.
CCTGCACCCAAAAATGCTGATTTCTTATCACCAGGTAAATCCACATATGTTCATTACCGAAATCTAATGAATGGCTATGAGTGAGACTACGCTGCAGATAATTGCAATGCTGCAGCTTGTAAACCCATGGTGCGGTGAGTTTATGCAGCATCTAATAGAAGCACAGCGGGCATGGGATTTCTATAAATCCATCCACTGTGCTTGCAATATAGAATACAGTGTTTTGGACGCACCACCTCTGCAAACAGATGAATTTCAGCAACAGTAAATTCCAAGGTGAAATATGGCATGCTGTATCGTGTGAGTGTAAGGAGATGAACAGGAGCAGTGTTGTCGGTTCGAGAAACGCTCTGGAGCCGGAACTATCGAGGTCTTCATCACTATTGCAGGGGGACGACTTGTCTGTGTGAGGATGGCTTGAACACCTGACAGAAGTGGCCGTGGGGGACATAAAAGGAGCTGAGCGTGGGAAAGAGAGACTTGGCGGGAAGGCGACTAAAGAGCAGGACGAAGGTTGACTCCCTCTCCTCAACTACCGCCACTGACGCCAGCCCTTTACAGACTGACCGACTCTTGCATCCATTACCGAGTGTCCCTCCATGAACCCGGCCCATAACGTGCAGTGCAGCAGACGTACTGTCCTTCCCTAAACTTTGTGATTCCGTGTGAGGCCTTGCCACTCCTGCGGCCTTTACGGCGTTGTGCAAACAACGAAAATCGCGTCCTTCGTGGGCATTGCCGTTATGTCCTGGCGCCAAAACCTGCCTGCCAATATGCCCTGGTCCGCCCCTGGTGGGTGCGGATGAAGAGGAGGAAGCCTCGCCCTCTTACACTGCCCAATAAAGAATGAGTGGAGCAGCTGGAGGCGGACCCACCTAGAAAGGGTGGGACTCAGAAGTAAAATCCGGAGGGAGCTGTGGGATGCCATCTTGTGAACCTGAATCGGCCACGATGCAACACTCCTGCACCCGTAGCTGCCAAGGCGTAAGCTGCATTGTGTGGAACTGGCGATAGGAGAAAGAACGAACCCAGCCTGGCAAAACGTGGGAGGAAGTAGCGGAGCCAGCAGTGCAGCGTTGAACACAGGGAGCTGGCGATCCGGTGCCCCGGCTGTTAACTCAGCAGTGGCCAGAACTGACGTCTGCGCTCAAGGAACCGCAGCCGGAAGCACAAAGTGAGCTGGCGCCTCATTTGTCAGCCAAGCGCGCGGGTGTTACCGAGGTTGGAGTCAACATCTCCAGAATGGCTATGACTGGCTCATATACACCTGAGCGGGTGAGTGCGCCTCTATTCCCTTGCCTGGCGGAAGGGCCCACGTCCCAAATCCCGGTTCCGGAGCCAGTGATCCATCACCGTATGCCCGGAGCCACCGGCCAACCCCAGCCGCTGGAGGCTCAGCCTGACTCCCCTTTGGCCATGTCTCTGGGGGCCACTCACTCCCGGCCACTCATGGAGGGTCCCTTCCCCACCCCCTGGCAGATGGCCTGGGTGGAAGGAGTCATCCGGGACAAGAAACCGAGGGAACAGGAGGTCTGGTCAGAGTTGTGGCAACCCAGAGGAGGTGCTTTGACCAGACGGTGCACCAGCGGGTGGTAGTCTACACTGACGTTGAGCGGGCATTCGGATTCATCCTGGAGGAGGGACCGACGCCAAGGTCTATGTTAAAGGGAATCTGTCACCCATTTTTTGTGATATCAGTATAGCTATCACTCAATTGTGCGTCCCATAAGTATTCTAGTAGTACCTTTCACAGTCCCTGACCCCCCACCTTTGATGCAAAAATACATTTTAAGGGCTCATACCCATTTGTGGAAAAAAAAATGGTCCGTTTTCTGGATGGAAAAAACGGTTTGATTCTAGGCAAATGTCATGCGATTTTCATGCGATTTGTATGCGATTTTATAATTGCCCATCAGCGTTTTCATACAGTTTTCCTTATCTGTATGCAAATGCATTTTAACATACAGTTTTAATAAAGCATTTATTTTATGGTAAAAGTCATGTAATAGCTCTATTCATCTGTTAGAAAATAAAAATTTACAAAAGAAAGCAAATAATTACTATATATATACAGTCAACACTTCTATATTAGTGTAATAGCAATCTCATAGATTCAACTGCTTGCTATACTTTATAATTACCTGCAACTTAATAAATAAGTCATAACACAATACATATCACACATTGAAATACAATATATATAAATTCATTGTGACATAATATATATAATATATATATATATAATATTAGTTCAACACCTAATAGTATAATAGCCGCTAATCAATTGCCGATTTGTGAATGACAGAACCACACTGAATGACACATGGTTTACATACAGTTAACCATGTCATTCATGTATTGATATATGTTCACTAACAATTACATAGTGTTTGTTGAAATTCACACATGTGGTATAAGTGTAAATTTGAAAAATGCTGGCTCCCGCTGTATTCTCCACTAACAGACAAAGCAAGCGAGTGGGGGCAAATAATAATAGCCCAGGGAGGGTGCATTTATTTTGTGCCCCCCCTGGCTACTAACATCTGCCCCCAGACACCCCAGAAAAGGCAAATCTATAATTAGATTAGCCCTTTCTGGCACTTTGCCCGTTTATTCCCATTGCCCTGTAGCGGTGGCGAATGGGTTAATAAGGGGTTAAAGCCACCTTGCAATTGAAAGGTGACTTTAAGCCAGGTTAATAATTGAGAGTTGTCAATTTGACAACTCTCAATTATTAATCCTATTGTATGAAGGAAAAAAAACACACACATTAATTATTAATCCTTTTAATGAAATAAAGACACAGTTTTGGACCATATTTTATTGCTCAGCTGTAATCCCCTGAATGAATCAGTTCCTCTCCCGGCGACAGGAGAGGAAGTGATTAGTGTGTGAAGCTTAATTGATTGCTTCCCACTTTCACTTCAGGTCAGGTCAGGGTGACCTGACCTGAAGTGAAAGTGGGAATAAATCAATTAAGCTTCACACATTAATCACTTCCTCTTCTTTCGCCGGGAGAAGAACTGATTCATTCAGGGGGTAACAGCTCAGCAGGCAGCATTAGCTGCCTGCTAGCTGTAACCTGTTAACCCTTTCTGATGGATTACAGCGTGGGACCTGACTGTGCATCGGATAGGTAAGAATCATTTTGCTTTTTTATTTTATTTTTATTACAGGAAATGGTTTTAGCAGGAAAATAAAAGATGGTCAAAAACTGTTTGATTATTTCATTAAAATGATTTTTTATTAAAGTGTGTGTGTTTGATTTTTCTTGGGAATAGACGGGCAAAGTGCCAGAAAGGGCTAATCTAATTATAGATTTGCCTTTTCTGGGGTGTCTGGGGGCAGATGTTAGTAGCCAGGGGGGGCACAAAATAAATGCACCCTCCCTAGGCTATTATTATTTGCCCCACTCGCTTGCTTTGTCTGTCTGGTGGAGAAAATACAGCGGGAGCCCACACATTTTTTTTCAACGAATTTACACCTTTAATTAACCCCTACATGTGTGAAATTTCACACACATACACTCATGTAATTGTTAGTGAAAACCATATATCAAAATACATGAAATGACATGGTTAACTGTATGTAAACCATGTGTCATTTCACATCGGGTTCTGGAATTTCACAAAAGCCGGTAATTGAATTAACGGCTATTATACTATGTAGAAGTGTATGACCTATAAATATATATATGTATGTGTCACAATGACATGTATATACAGTTAGGTCCATAAATATTTGGACAGAGACAACATTTATCTAATTTTGGTTCTAGACATTACCACAATGAATTTGAAACAAAACAAATCAGATGCAGTTGAAGTTCAGACTTTCAGCTTTCATTTGAGGGTCTCCACATTAACATTGGATGAAGGGTTTAGGAGTTTCAGCTCCTTAACATGTGCCACCCTGTTTTTAAAGGGACCAAAAGTAATTGGACAGATTAAATAATTGTAAATAAAATGATCATTTCTAGTACTTGGTAGAAAACCCTTTGTTAGCAATGACTGCCTGAAGTCTTGACTCATGGCCATCACCAGACACTGTGTTTCCTTCTTTTTGATGCTCTGCCAGGCCTTCACCGCGGTGGTTTTCATTGTTGTTTGTTTGTGGCCTTTCTGTCTGAAGTTTAGTCTTTAACAAGTGAAATGCTGCTCAATTGGGTTGAGATCAGGTGACTGACTTGGCCATTCAAGAATATTCCACTTCTTTGCTTTAATAAACTCCTGGGTTGCTTTGGCTTTATGTTTTGGTCATTGTCCATCTGTAGTATGAAACGACGACCAATCAGTTTGGCTGCATTTGGCTGGATCTGAGCACACAGTATGGCTCTGAAGACCTCAGAATTCATTCGGCTGCTTCTGTCCTGTGTCACATCATCAATAAACACTAGTGACCCAGTGCCACTGGCAGCCATGCATGCCCAAGTCATCACACTGCTTCCGCCATGTTTTACAGATGATGTAGTATGATTTGGATCATGAGCTGTACCACGCCTTCACCATACTTTTCTCTTTCCATCATTCTAGTAGAGGTTGATCTTGGTTTCATCTGTCCAAAGAATGTTCTTCCAGAACTGTGCTGGCTTTTTTAGATGTTTTTTAGCAAAGTCCAGCCTAGCCTTTTTATTCTTGATTCTTATGAGTGGCTTGCACCGTGCAGTGAACCCTCTGTATTTAATTTCATGGTCTTCTCTTTATGGTAGATTTGGATATTGATGCGCCTACCTCCTGGAGAGTGGTGGTCACTTGGTTGGCTGTTGTGAAGGGGTTTCTCTTCACCATGGAGAGTATTCTGCGATCATCCACCACTGTTGTCTTCCGTGGGCGCCCAGGTCTTTTTGGATTGATGAGTTCACCAGTGCTTTCTTTCTTTCTCAGAATGTACCAAACTGTAGATTTTGCCACTCCTAAAGTTGTAGAAATTTCTCGGATGGGTTTTTTCTGTTTTTTGCAGCTTAAGGATGGCTTGTTTCACCTGCATGGAGAGCTCCTATGACCTCATGTTTCCTTCACAGCAAAACCTTCCAAATGCAAACACCACACCTCAAATCAACACCAGCCCTTTTATCTGCTTAATTGAGAATGATATAATGAAGGGATTGCCCACACCTGTCCATGAAATAGCCTTGGAGTCAATTGTCCAATTACTTTTGGTCCCTTTAAAAACAGGGTGGCACATGTTAAGGAGCTGAAACTCCTAAACCCTTTATCCAATGTTAATGTGGATACCCTCAAATGAAAGCGGAAAGTCTGAACTTCAACTGCATCTGATTTGTTTTGTTTCAAATTCATTGTGGTAATGTCTAGAACCAAAATTAGATAAATGTTGTCTCTGTCCAAATATTTATGGACCTAACTGTATATATATTCTATGTGTATGTATCTAGTGTTTTGTGAGCTGTCAGTGTGATTTTACAGTAGCCGGGGATGAATTGCCGGCTTTTCAAAGGACACCAATGGTGCGAGTTCTGTGCGATGATTTCTCGCACCCATTGACTTGCATTGGCGATTATCATTCCAAATTCGCATCAAATCGCAGCATGCTGCGATTTTTTTCTCACACCGATTTCGGCTGAGAAAAAAATTGCAAATGAGAAGTTACCAATTGAATAACATTGGTCCGATTTTTATCGGCTTGCAATCGTCCGTTTTCGTCGCCAGTGAGTATGAGCCCTAAATCTGTCTTTCGCTGTATGCAATGGCCACGTCCGGTCCGATGGCAGGCTTATTCTCCTTCACCCCTCCTCGCTTGCTGTTCGTATCTAGATCTGTGAATCACATATCACGAGTGTTTTCCGAGTGTGCGATTGAAAGGGCCCTCGCACGTGCACAGTATGCTTGGCCAACTGTGGGCAACAGCATAGAAATACTATTCACATGCCCGGTTTGTACACTCATGCCCCAGAACTGACAGCTTCGATTTAGTAAATAACTTTTGACAGTAGTGATCATGAGTGAAAGCTGCACGGATGAGTTCTGCTTCAATGAAGTTTCAAACAGGCTGAGACATCGTCTGGGAGTTTACTAATCCGTTGAGCGGGTTGTGACCAGATACCCAGGAGTTTCCAACTTACCATTTTGATCTATATGCTTGCCTGAGACTTCCGGGGCATGAAAGTGATGCAAATCCCGATGGAATACTAACTTATGCTTTCCAAAGTTGGGCAAGCATACTGCGCACGCGGAGGTTTTCAATGCGAGGCACGATCCCTCATGACGCACAATTAAAGAAACAAGATGCGTAGGGCAAGACAGGAGGGGTAAAGAATAAGCCCCGCATTCGGACTGACCGCGCGATATGCATACATCGAATAGACAGATTTAAAAGGTACTACTGATTACTAATCGCACAATTGGGTGATCTTTACCTGATTCCAAAAACTCCATCAAGTTCGCAGCTGCTAAAGGAGATCGGGTCTCCTTTAAGAAGACTGACCATGCGGATATTTGTGAGCATTACACACTACGAGGAAAGCTCATACATCTCCTGCACTGATGACTCTACAGCTCCGAGTTACTAACTACACTGATGACTCGTACAGCTCCGAGTTACTATCTAGCACTGATGACTCATCAGCTCCGAGTTACTAACTAGCAGCTGATGACTCATACAGCTCCAAGTACTAACTAGCACTGATGACTCTACAGCTCCGAGTTTCTAACTAGCACTGATGACTCGTACAGCTCCGAGTTACTAACTAGCACTGATGACTCCTACAGCTCCGAGTTACTAACTAGCACTGATGACTCGTACAGCTCCGAGTTACTAACTAGCACTGATGACTCAACAGCTCCAGTTACTAACTAGCACTGATGATATCGTTACTAACTCCGATACTCAGCTCGAGTTACTAACTAGCGCTGATGACTCTACAGCTCCGAGTTACTAACTAGCACTGATGACTCGTACAGCTCCGAGTTACTAACTAGCACTGATGACTCTACAGCTCCGGTTACTAACTAGCACTGATGACTCTACAGCTCCGAGTTACTAACTAGCACTGATGACTCGTACAGCTCCGAGTTACTAACTAGCACTGATGACTCGTGCAGCTCCGAGTTACTAACTAGCGCTGATGACTCATACAGCTCCGAGTTACTAACTAGCACTGATGACTCGTACAGCTCCGAGTTACTAGACTGAGACTCTGAGCTCGAGTACTCGTGACTCAAGCTCCGAGTTACTAACTAGCACTGATGACTCGTACAGCTCCGAGTTACTAACTAGCACTGATGACTCTACAGCTCCGAGTTACTAACTAGCACTGATGACTCGTACAGCTCCAAGTTACTAACTAGCACTGATGACTCGTACAGCTCCGAGTTACTAACTAGCCTGATGACTCGTACAGCTCCGAGTTACTAACTAGCCTGATGACTCGATACAGCTCCGAGTTACTAACTAGCACTGATGACTCGTACAGCTCCGAGTTACTAACTAGCACTGATGACTCTACAGCTCAGTTACTACTAGCTCTGATGACTCTACAGCCGATTACTAACTAGCGCTGATGACTCTACAGCTCCGAGTTACTAACTAGCACTGATGACTCGTACAGCTCCAGTTACTAACTAGCACTGATGACTCGTCAGCTCCAGTTACTAACTAGCTCTGATGACTCGTACAGCTCCGAGTTACTAACTAGCATCTGATGACTCGTACAGCTCCGAGTTACTAACTAGCACTGATGACTCGTACAGCTCCGAGTTACTAACTAGCACTGATGACTCTACAGCTCCGAGTTACTAACTAGCACTGATGACTCGTACAGCTCCGAGTTACTAACTAGCACTGATGACTCTACAGCTCCAAGTTACTAACTAGCACTGATGACTCGTACAGCTCCGAGTTACTAACTAGCACTGATGACTCGTACAGCTCCGAGTTACTAACTAGCTCTGATGACTCATACAGCTCCGAGTTACTAACTAGCCTGATGACTCGTACAGCTCCGAGTTACTAACTAGCACTGATGACTCGTACAGCTCCAAGTTACTAACTAGCACTGATGACTCGTACAGCTCCAGTTACTAACTAGCACTGATGACTCGTACAGCTCCGAGTTACTAACTAGCACTGATGACTTACAGCTCAGTTACTAATACCTGATGACTCTACAGCTCCGAGTTACTAACTAGCACTGATGACTCGTACAGCTCCGAGTTACTAACTAGCACTGATGACTCTACAGCTCTGAGTTACTAACTAGCACTGATGACTCTACAGCTCCGAGTTACTAACTAGCCTGATGACTCGTACAGCTCCGAGTTACTAACTAGCACTGATGACTCGTACAGCTCCGAGTTACTAACTAGCCTGATGACTCGTACAGCTCCGAGTTACTAACTAGCACTGATGACTCGTACAGCTCCTAGTTACTAACTAGCACTGATGACTCGTACAGCTCCGAGTTACTAACTAGCTCATGATGACTCGTACAGCTCCAGTTACTAACTAGCCTGATGACTCGTCACAGCTCCGAGTTACTAACTAGCACTGATGACTCGTACAGCTCCGAGTTACTAACTAGCCTGATGACTCGTACAGCTCCGAGTTACTAACTAGCACTGATGACTCTACAGCTCCAAGTTACTAACTAGCCTGATGACTCGTACAGCTCCGAGTTACTAACTAGCCTGATGACTCGTACAGCTCCGAGTTACTAACTAGCACTGATGACTCGATACAGCTCCGAGTTACTAACTAGCACTGATGACTCGTACAGCTCCGAGTTACTAACTAGCGCTGATGACTCGTACAGCTCCGAGTTACTAACTAGCCTGATGACTCGTACAGCTCCGAGTTTACTAACTAGCTCTGATGACTCGTACAGCTCCGAGTTACTAACTAGCACTGATGACTCGTACAGCTCCGAGTTACTAACTAGCACTGATGACTCATACAGCTCCAGTTACTAACTAGCACTGATGACTCGTACAGCTCCGAGTTACTAACAAGCACTGATGACTCGTGCAGCTCCAGTTACTAACTAGCTCTGATGACTCGTACAGCTCCGAGTTACTAACTAGCACTGATGACTCGTACAGCTCCAGTTACTAAACTAGCTCTGATGACTCGTACAGCTCCGAGTTACTAACTAGCACTGATGACTCGTACAGCTCCGAGTTACTAACTAGCACTGATGACTCGTACAGCTCCAAGTTACTAACTAGCACTGATGACTCGTACAGCTCCAAGTTACTAACTAGCACTGATGACTCGTACAGCTCCAAGTTACTAACTAGCACTGATGACTCGTACAGCTCCGAGTTACTAACTAGCATCTGATGACTCGTACAGCTCCAAGTTACTAACTAGCACTGATGACTCGTACAGCTCCAAGTTACTAACTAGCCTGATGACTCGTACAGCTCCGAGTTACTAACTAGCACTGATGACTCTACAGCTCTGAGTTACTAACTAGCACTGATGACTCATACAGCTCCGAGTTACTAACTAGCTCTGATGACTCGTACAGCTCCGAGTTACTAACTAGCACTCGATGACTCGTACAGCTCCGAGTTACTAACTAGCACTGATGACTCGTACAGCTCCGAGTTACTAACTAGCACTGATGACTCATACAGCTCCGATTACTAACTAGCACTGATGACTCGTACAGCTCCGAGTTACTAACTAGCACTGATGACTCATACAGCTCCGAGTTACTAACTAGCACTGATGACTCATACAGCTCCGAGTTACTAACTAGCACTGATGACTCGTACAGCTCCGAGTTACTAACTAGCGCTGATGACTCATACAGCTCCGAGTTACTAACTAGCACTGATGACTCGTACAGCTCCGAGTTACTTACTAGCGCTGATGACTCATACAGCTCCTAGTTACTAACTAGCGCTGATGACTCATACAGCTCCTAGTTACTAACTAGCACTGATGACTCGTACAGCTCCGAGTTACTAACTAGTGCTGATGACTCATACAGCTCCGAGTTACTAACTAGCACTGATGACTCGTGCAGCTCCGAGTTACTAACTAGCGCTGATGACTCGTACAGCTCCGAGTTACTAACTAGCACTGATGACTCGTACAGCTCCGAGTTACTAACTAGCACTGATGACTCGTACAGCTCCGAGTTACTAACTAGCCTGATGACTCGTACAGCTCCGAGTTACTAACTAGCACTGATGACTCGTGACAGCTCCGAGTTACTAACTAGCACTGATGATTCGTACAGCTCCGTAGTTACTAACTAGCGCTGATGACTCATACGGCTCCGAGTTACTAACTAGCACTGATGACTCATACAGCTCCGAGTTACTAACTAGCCTGATGACTCTACAGCTCCGAGTTACTAACTACACCTGATGACTCACACCCGATTACAACAGCCGATACTCTAGTCATTACAACTAGCCGTGACTCTACAGCCCGATTACTAACTACACTGATGATCTACGCCCATCTAACTACACTGATGCCTACAGCTCCAGTTACACTACCTGAGACTCGCACCAGTTACTAACTAGCCTGAGACTCGCAGCTCCATTACTAACTACCTATGACTCTACGCTCCGATTACAACTACACTATACTCACAGCTCCGATTACTAACAGCACTGATGACTCAACAGCTCCGATTACTAACTAGCACTGATGACTCGTACAGCTCCGAGTTCTAACTACATGATGACTCATACAGCTCCGAGTTACAACTAGCCTGATGACTCTACAGCTCCATTACTACTAGCACTGATGACTCTACAGCTCCGAGTTACTAACTAGCACTGATGACTCTACAGCTCCATTACTAACTAGCACTGATGACTCTACAGCTCCATTACTAACTAGCTGATGACTCAACCCAGTTACAACTAGCCTGATACTCATACACTCCGAGTACTAACTAGCACTGATGACTCTACAGCTCCAGTTACTAACTAGCACTGAGACCTACAGCTCCAGTTACAACTACTGATGACTCGACAGCTCCGAGTTACTAACTAGCCTGATGACTCTACAGTCCGAGTTACTAACTAGCCTGATGACTCTACAGCTCCAGTCTAATAGCCTGATGACTCACAGCCGAGTTACTAACTAGCCGATGACTCTCAGCTCCGATACTAACTAGCCTGATGACTCATCGCTCCGAGTTACTAACTACACTGATGACTCGACAGCTCCAGTTACTAACTAGCCTGATGACTCATACAGCTCCGAGTTACTAACTAGCTGATGACCTACAGCTCCAGTTACTAACTAGCCTGATACTCTACAGCTCCAGTTACTAACTACCTGATGACTCGTACAGCTCCGAGTTCTAACTAGCCTGATGACTCTACAGCTCCGAGTTACTAACTAGCACGATGACTCTACAGCCCGAGTTACTAACTAGCACGATGACTCTACAGCTCCGAGTTACTAACTAGCACTGATGACTCTACAGCTCCGGTTACTAACTAGCCTGATGACTCTACAGCTCCGAGTTACAACTAGCTGATGACTCATACAGCTCCGAGTTACTAACTAGCACTATGACTCTACATCCGATTACACAGCGATACTCACATCCGTTACTAACTAGCCTGATGACTCATACAGCTCCGTTACTAACTAGCACTGATGCTCGACAGCTCCGAGTTACAACTAGCCTGATGACTCATACAGCTCCGAGTTACTAACTAGCACTGATGACTCTACAGCTCCGATTACTAACTAGCACTGATGACTCGTACAGCTCCGAGTTACTAACTAGCACTGATGATCGTACAGTCCGAGTTACTAACTAGCACTGATGACTCTACAGCTCCTAGTTACTAACTAGCACTGATGACTCATACAGCTCCGAGTTACTAACTAGCACTGATGACTCTTACAGCTCCGAGTTACTAACTAGCCTGATGACTCATACAGCTCCGAGTTACTAACTAGCACTGATGACTCGTACAGCTCCAGTTACTAACTAGCCTGATGACTCTACAGCTCCGAGTTACTAACTAGCACTGATGACTCGTACAGCTCCGAGTTACTAACTAGCCTGATGACTCTACAGCTCCGAGTTACTAACTAGCCTGATGACTCTACAGCTCCGAGTTACTAACTAGCACTGATGACTCTACAGCTCCGAGTTACTAACTAGCACTGAGACTCATACAGCTCCAGTTACTAACTAGCACTGATGACTCATACAGCTCCGAGTTACTAACTAGCACTGATGACTCATACAGCTCCGAGTTACTAACTAGCCTGATGACTCGTACAGCTCCGAGTTACTAACTAGCGCTGATGACTCATACAGCTCCGAGTTTACTAACTAGCCTGATGACTCTACAGCTCTGAGTTACTAACTAGCCTGAGACTCTACAGCTCGAGTTACTAACTAGCCTGAGACTCTACAGCTCCGAGTTACTAACTAGCACTGATGACTCGTACAGCTCCTAGTTACTAACTAGCCTGATGACTCGTACAGCTCCGAGTTACTAACTAGCGCTGATGACTCTCAGCTCGAGTTACTAACTAGCGCTGATGACTCGTACAGCTCCGAGTTACTAACTAGCCTGATGACTCGTACAGCTCCGAGTTACTAACTAGCACTGATGACTCTACAGCTCCGTATTACTAACTAGCACTGATGACTCGTACAGCTCCAGTTACTAACTAGCACTGATGACTCATACAGCTACCTAGTTACTAACTAGCACTGATGACTACTACAGCTCCGCGTTACTAACTGATCCTGATGACTCTACAGCTCCGAGTTACTAACTAGCCTGATGACTCGTACAGCTCCTGAGTTACTAACTAGCGCTGATGACTCATACAGCTCCTAGTTACTAACTAGCGCTGATGACTCTCAGCCTAGTTACTAACTAGCACTGATGACTCTACAGCTCCGAGTTACTAACTAGCCTGATGACTCTACAGCTCAGTTACTAACTAGCACTGATGACTCGTACAGCTGCCGTAGTTACTAACTAGCCTGATGACTCGTACAGCTCCGAGTTACTAACTAGCACTGATGACTCGTGCAGCTCCGAGTTACTAACTAGCACTGATGACTCGTACAGCTCCGAGTTACTAACTAGCGCTGATGACTCGTACAGCTCCGAGTTACTAACTAGCACTGATGACTCGTGCAGCTCCGAGTTACTAACTAGCACTGATGATTCGTACAGCTCCTAGTTACTAACTAGCGCTGATGACTCATACGGCTCCGAGTTACTAACTAGCACTGATGACTCATTCAGCTCCGAGATACTAACTAGCGCTGATGACTCATACAGCTCCGAGTTACTAACTAGCACTGATGACTCATACAGCTCCGAGTTACTAACTATCACTGATGACTCGTACAGCTCCGAGTTACTAACTAGCGCTGATGACTCATACAGCTCCGAGTTACTAACTAGCACTGATGACTCATACAGCTCTGAGTTACTAACTAGCACTGATGACTCGTACAGCTCCGAGTTACTAACTAGCACTGATGACTCATGTAGCTCTGAGTTACTAACTAGCGCTGATGACTTGTACATCTCCTAGTTACTAACTAGCACTGATGACTCGTACTGCTCCTAGTTACTAACTCTGATGACTCATACAGCTCCTAGTTACTAACTAGCGCTGATGACTCGTGCAGCTCCGAGTTACTAACTAGCGCTGATGACTCGTACTGCTCCTAGTTACTAAATCTGATGACTCGTACAGCTCCTAGTTACTAACTAGCGCTGATGACTCGTACAGCTCCGAGTTACTAACTAGCACTGATGACTCATACAGCTCCAAGTTACTAACTAGCGCTGATGACTCGTACAGTTCCGAGTTACTAACTAGCGCTGATGACTCATACAGCTCCTAGTTACTAACTAGCCCTGATGACTCATACAGCTCTGAGTTACTAACTAGCGCTGATGACTCGTGCAGCTCTGAGTTACTAACTAGCGCTGATGACTCATACAGCTCCGAGTTACTAACTAGTACTGATGACTCGTACAGCTCCTAGTTACTAACTAGCCCTGATGACTCATACAGCTCTGAGTTACTAACTAGCGCTGATGACTCGTGCAGCTCTGAGTTACTAACTAGCGCTGATGACTCGTACAGCTCCGAGTTACTAACTAGCGCTGATGACTCGTACAGCTCCGAGTTTCTAACTAGCACTGATGACTCGTACAGCTCCGAGTTACTAACTAGCACTGATGACTCGTACAGCTCCTAGTTACTAACTAGCGCTGATGACTCATACAGCTCCTAGTTACTAACTAGCGCTGATGACTCGTACAGCTCCGAGTTACTAACTAGCACTGATGACTCGTACAGCTCCGAGTTACTAACTAGCACTGATGACTGTGAGACAGTGAAGGGGTGTGTGCTGGACGGCGTGTATATCTCGCCCAGGTTTCTTAGCTGGGGCGCATAAAATAGGTTGTCAGTGCGGTGTTCATTCCATTCCTATCTGGGACAGGTTTGCATTGCAACCCGGAGTGAACACAGCTGCTTAATTAGGCAGCCATAAGTACCTGCTGGAGAAGTTCAGAGGGGGCTCTCTCTCTCAGTCTGGATCTGACTTCAGACGCCATTGGAGCCTCATGTGAGCTGCACGCTGGTAACTACTGAACATATGTGTTGTTTTGGGCACAGGCTATTAGAGTCTGGACCCGGATAGAAAGGGTAATCTATCTAAGTGTAATTAGTGGCGGGACACGCCTAGGCTTTATGTTTATGATTTTGTTTTAATTTATGTTCTGTTTGCTGTGGACTTTAATAAAACTGGTTGCGGCCAGTTTTTAACAGAACCACTGTCTGTGAATGGTCTCTTTATGCCACTCCGTCTCCCCAAGACGGCGATCCCAGAGCTATATCCCCTGAAAAGCTTACAATTGGTGCTTGAATGCTGGGGCAGCACAGTGGCTGAAGACTTTGAAAAAAAAAAAAAAAAGGTGTCTGCACCGCAAAACTGAACTTATTGTGGAGAAGACTGTGGAGTGTATATGTCTTGGGTGAAGGCTGTCAGCCAGCCCAAGATGTCCGGCAGTGTGGAGGAGCTCATTAAGCAGCTGGCCCAGAACCAGCAGGCCATGCAGCAGCAACATCAGCAGGCCATGCAGCAACAACAGCAGAGCATGCAGCAGCAACAGCAGGCCATGCAGCAACAACACCTAGAGGCCCAGCAGGCCATGCAGCAACAACAGCAGAGCATGCAGCAGCAACAGCAGGCCATACAGCAACAACACCTAGAGGCCCAGCAGAGCCAGCAGCAACAGCAGGAAACCAACCGGTTGTTACTGGAGCAGCTTGCAGCACTAAAAAAAACTCCTAGCACCTCGTCCCCGAATGAAGATGCCGGGTTACCGGCATTATCCGCTGTAAAAAAGGCGGTAAAACAGACTCTGCAGAAGATGACGCCTCATGACAATGTGGAGGCATATCTGGCTATATTTGAGAGACTGGCAGAGAAGGAGAATCTGCCACAATCTGAATGGGCTATGGTGGTTGCGCCCTATTTGACTGGGGAACCCAAAAAGCCTATTTTGACCTCAGCGAGCAGGACAGCAAAAACTATACTAAGTTGAAAGCGGAGATTCTTGCCCGCCTGGGTGTGACGAGGGCAGTCCGTGCCAGGAGAGTCCATAACTGGAGATACAGGCGAGACAAGCCTGCTCGCTCACAAATGTATGACTTGATTTCTTTGGTAAAGAAGTGGTTGGAACCTGACGTCAGCACCCCTGCCCAAATGGTTGAAAAGGTGGTGCTGGACCGGTACATCTGGGCCCTTCCCCCTGAGGTCCAGCTCTGGGTCGGACAGGGAGACCCCAAAGATGCCGATCAACTGGTCAGCCTAATAGAAAGGTATTTCGCCACCAAAGACTATCTACGTGACCAGCCGTCCGAGCGATCATCAGTTCGGATTACCCGGCCTCCGTCATCTCCCGGTAAGAGGGTTCCAGCTGTGGGGGCAAGGGGGGCTGTTGATAGTCCGGGTCAGCCCCGAGGGGACATGTATGAGCGGAAGGGTGATACTTACCTACCAGGAGAACCCAGACCTAGGAAGGTCTCCCCGTCTGAACACACTGACCTGAGACAGTGTTGGAGATGCCGTGAACAAGGTCATATTTCAGCCAATTGTCCACTAGTGGGGGAACCTATGGACTGTGACGCTGGACAGTCTCTCTCGTTCCTCGCCGAGCCCGTGTGCGTGGCCACCCTAGTCGAGGAGACTGGCCCACAGCTGTGTCAGGTCGTGATAAATGGGTGCCCAGTACAGGCCCTACTCGACTCAGGAAGTCGAGTGACTCTGATACATGCTAGTCTGGCTGATGGGGACTTCGTCACAGATAGGTACCTAAGCGTGGTGTGCATACATGGAGACGTCAAAGTCTACCCAGTAACCTCCTCAGACTTCGTCACAAAACTCGGGGAGATCTCATATGAAGTGGGGGTAGTGAAGAACTTGATGCATCCCGCCATATTGGGTCGTGACTTTCCCCTGTTTTGGGGTCTTTGGAAAAAAAATGTTTCTGCTGGACAGTGTGATGAAGCTCCTACTGAGGGTGCGCAGTCCCGAGGGGCGGAACACAAGGCTAGTGGGCCGTTAAACTTATGTGATAATGATGACCATGATAATGATGATGATCATGATAATAATGATGACCATGATAATGATGCTGATGCTGATAGTAATCACGATAATGATATTGATAATGATGATGACTGTAAAAAAAATGATGAATTTCCATTTCAGGTGATGTTGGGGGAGGGGGAGGATGTTTCTCTAGAACAGAATGTCCCTGACCTACCGGTGTCCCGTGGCAATTTTGGGAGTGAGCAATTGCAAGACCCCACTCTTAAACATGCCAGGGAGAATATAACCGTTCTGAATGAGATCCCACAAGAGCCCGGCTCTGATGAAAAATTTCCCCATTTTGCCATGAACAATGACCTGCTATATAGGGTCACTAAAGTAAAGGGAGAGGCCGTGAGTCAGCTCCTAGTACCTAAGTCATATAGAAGTATGGTGTTAGGTTTGTCCCATAACCACGTGCTGGGTGGGCACCTGGGGATGGACAAAACCCAGGAAAGAATTCTTCAGAGGTTTTACTGGCCCGGGGTTTATCGAGATGTAGAGGATTATTGTAAAACCTGCCCCTCGTGTCAGATAAATGCTCCGGTGTCTCACTTCCGGAGTCCATTAATCCCGCTGCCGGTTATAGAAATACCCTTTGAAAGGGTAGCAATGGACTTGGTAGGTCCTATTGTAAAATCAGCCAGGGGACACCAATACATCTTAGTTGTCCTTGATTATGCAACCCGGTACCCAGAGGCGGTCCCTTTAAGAAATATGGCATCTAAAAATATTGCACGGGAACTTTTTCATATGTTTTCCAGGACAGGAATTCCTAAAGAGATCCTCACGGACCAAGGCACACCTTTTATGTCCAAAGTGATGAAGGAACTGTGTAAGTTGCTTAAAATCTCGCACATTCGGACATCTGTGTATCACCCCCAGACGGATGGGTTGGTTGAACGTTTTAATAAAACATTAAAACATATGTTAAAGAAAGCAGTAGAGAAAGATGGGAGGGACTGGGACTACCTGTTACCCTACTTATTGTTTTCGGTCAGAGAGGTTCCCCAGGCCTCTACGGGATTTTCTCCCTTTGAGTTGGTGTATGGTCGGCATCCGCGGGGCTTGCTGGACATAGCCAAGGAGGTTTGGGAAACCGAGACAACTCCATACAAGAGTGTTATAGAGCATATTGCCCAGATGCAAGAGAGGATGGCTAAAATTATGCCATTAGTGAAGAATCATCTGCAGAGAGCCCAAGAAGCTCAAAGCAGAGTCTATAATCGGTCAGCAAAAATTAGGTCTTTCAACCCCGGGGATCGAGTCCTAATTCTAATTCCCACAGTGGAAAGTAAGTTTTTGGCCAAGTGGCATGGTCCATACGAGGTCGTACAAAAAGTGAGCGAGGTTACTTACAAAGTACACCAACCCGGGAGACGGAAGCCCTACCAGATATATCATATCAATCTGATCAAGCCCTGGAGGGACAGAGAGGCATTGTTGGCCTCGGGTGAAGTAGAGAAAGGGGTAAAACCATCTCTACCTCCTGTGACCATTGGTGAGACATTGTCCGTGCACCAAAAACAGGAAGTACGGGAGTTTCTGCAGAAAAATCGGCAGAGGTTCTCTGACTTGCCCGGCCGGACTTCTCTCGTAAAACACCATGTCGAGACTGAGCCCGGTACTAAGGTCAAAATAAAACCGTACAGAATTCCAGAAGCCCGCAGAAAGATAGTCTCTACTGAAATCAAACGCATGCTAGACCTCGGGGTCATTGAGGAGGCCCAAAGCGAGTGGTGTAGCCCGATTGTTCTGATCCCAAAACCTAATGGAACCTGGAGGTTCTGTAATGATTTCAGAAAGTTGAACGAAGTGTCAAAGTTTGACGCATACCCGATGCCACGGGTAGATGAGCTAATCGAGAGGTTAGGGGGTGCCCGTTATATTACAACCCTCGATCTGACAAAAGGGTACTGGCAGATACCCCTATCTGAGGAGGCAAAAGAAAAAACGGCCTTTGCAACCCCGGAAGGTTTGTTTCAGTATCTGGTGATGCCATTCGGGTTGCATGGAGCCCCAGCTACCTTTCAGAGGCTTATGGACCAGATCCTACGCCCGCATCAAGCCTATGCAGCTGCCTACCTGGATGATGTGGTAATTTTCAGTTCTGATTGGGAGAGCCACCTCGCTAAGGTACAAGCCGTCTTAGACTCGATAGGCGGAGCTGGGCTGAACATAAACCCAGAGAAATGTGCAATTGGCCTAGAAGAGGCCAAGTACTTGGGCTATGTGATTGGCAGAGGGCTGATCAAGCCACAAATCGATAAAGTAGAGGCAATTCGAAACTGGCCTGTACCCCTCACAAAACGACAGGTCAAAGCATTTTTGGGCATCACTGGGTACTATCGCAGATTCGTACCAAATTATGCCTCCATTGCTGCCCCATTGACTGACCTGACAAAAGGGGGGAAGTCCAAAATGATAAATTGGAATCCGGAGGCAGAAAAAGCATTTCTGTCGTTGAAAATGGCTTTGTGTCAAAGACCAGTTCTGGTCACCCCTAATTTCAGGGAAGAGTTTCTTGTTCAAACTGATGCCTCTAATGTGGGGTTAGGGGCAGTGTTATCACAGGTCGTGAAGGGTGAAGAACACCCAGTCCTGTATCTAAGTCGAAAAATGACACCGGCTGAACAAAATTATGCCATTGTGGAGCGAGAGTGCCTCGCAATCAAATGGGCGCTGGACTCCCTACGGTATTACCTCTTGGGTAGGAGATTTAAATTGCAATCAGACCATGCTCCTCTGACATGGATGAAGCAGAACAAGGAAAGGAATGCCAGGGTGACAAGGTGGTTCCTTTCACTTCAAGAGTTCAATTTCTCGGTTGAGCATAGACCTGGGAAATTACAGGGTAATGCTGATGCCTTGTCCAGAGTTCACTGTCTCTTCGGAATTTCTGACCAGTCCTCCGGTCTGGAGAAGAGGGGGGGGATATGTGAGACAGTGAAGGGGTGTGTGCTGGACGGCGTGTATATCTCGCCCAGGTTTCTTAGCTGGGGCGCATAAAATAGGTTGTCAGTGCGGTGTTCATTCCATTCCTATCTGGGACAGGTTTGCATTGCAACCCGGAGTGAACACAGCTGCTTAATTAGGCAGCCATAAGTACCTGCTGGAGAAGTTCAGAGGGGGCTCTCTCTCTCAGTCTGGATCTGACTTCAGACGCCATTGGAGCCTCATGTGAGCTGCACGCTGGTAACTACTGAACATATGTGTTGTTTTGGGCACAGGCTATTAGAGTCTGGACCCGGATAGAAAGGGTAATCTATCTAAGTGTAATTAGTGGCGGGACACGCCTAGGCTTTATGTTTATGATTTTGTTTTAATTTATGTTCTGTTTGCTGTGGACTTTAATAAAACTGGTTGCGGCCAGTTTTTAACAGAACCACTGTCTGTGAATGGTCTCTTTATGCCACTCCGTCTCCCCAAGACGGCGATCCCAGAGCTATATCCCCTGAAAAGCTTACATGACTCATACAGCTCCTAGTTACTAACTAGCGCTGATGACTCATACAGCTCCGAGTTACTAACTAGCACTGATGACTCATACAGCTCCGAGTTACTAACTAGCGCTGATGACTCATACAGCTCCGAGTTACTAACTAGCACTGATGACTCATACAGCTCCGAGTTACTAACTAGCACTGATGACTCGTACAGCTCCGAGTTACTAACTAGCGCTGATGACTCATACAGCTCCGAGTTACTAACTAGCACTGATGACTCATACAGCTCTGAGTTACTAACTAGCACTGATGACTCTACAGCTCCGAGTTACTAACTAGCGCTATGACTCATGCAGCTCTGAGTTACTAACTAGCACTGATGACTTGTACAGCTCCTAGTTACTAACTAGCACTGATGACTCGTACAGCTCCGAGTTACTAACTAGCACTGATGACTCGTACAGCTCCGAGTTACTAACTAGCGCTGATGACTCATACAGCTCTGAGTTACTAACTAGCGCTGATGACTCGTACAGCTCCGAGTTACTAACTAGCACTGATGACTCATCAGCTCCTGAGTTACTAACTAGCGCTGATGACTTGTACAGCTCCTAGTTACTAACTAGCGCTGATGACTCGTACAGCTCCTAGTTCTAACTAGCCTGATGACTCATACAGCTCCTGAGTTACTAACTAGCGCTGATGACTCGTACAGCTCCGAGTTACTAACTAGCGCTGATGACTCGTACTGCTCTAGTTACTAACTTGAGTGACTCTACAGCTCCTAGTTACTAACTCTGATGACTCTACAGCTCCGAGTTACTAACTAGCACTGATGACTCGTACAGCTCCTAGTTACTAAACCTGATGACTCTACTGCTCCAGTTACTAACTCTGATGACTCGTACAGCTCCGAGTTACTAACTAGCCTGATGACTCGTACAGCTCCTAGTTACTAACTAGCACTGATGACTCGTACAGCTCCTAGTTACTAACTAGCCTGATGACTCGAACAGTCGAGTTATAACTAGCGCTGATGACTCATACAGCTCCGAGTTACTAACTAGCGCTGATGACTCGTACAGCTCGAGTTACTAACTAGCGCTGATGACTCTACAGCTCGAGTTTACTAACTAGCGCTGATGACTCATACAGCTCCGAGTTACTAACTAGACTGATGACTCTTACAGCTCCTGTTACTAACTAGCCTGATGACTCGTACAGCTCCGAGTTACTAACTAGCACTGATGACTCGTCAAGCTCCTGAGTTACTAACTAGCGCTGATGACTCGTACAGCTCCGAGTTACTAACTATGCATGATGACTCATACAGCTCCGAGTTACTAACTAGCCTGATGACTCGTACAGCTCCGGTTACTAACTAGCCTGATGACTCGTACAGCTCCGTAGTTACTAACTAGCGCTGATGACTCATACAGCTCCTAGTTACTAACTAGCGCTGATGACTCGTACAGCTCCGAGTTACTAACTAGCACTGATGACTCGTACAGCTCCGAGTTACTAACTAGCGCTGATGACTCATACAGCTCCGAGTTACTAACTAGCACTGATGACTCGTGACAGCTCCGAGTTACTAACTAGCACTGATGACTCGTACAGCTCCAGTTACTAACTAGCGCTGATGACTCATACAGCTCCGAGTTACTAACTAGCACTGATGACTCGTACAGCTCCGAGTTACTAACTAGCGCTGATGACTCGTACAGCTCCGAGTTACTAACTAGCGCTGATGACTCATACAGCTCGAGTTACTAACTAGCACTGATGATCGTCAGCTCTGAGTTACTAACTAGCGCTGATGACTCGTACAGCTCCGAGTTACTAACTAGCACTGATGACTCATACAGCTCCGAGTTACTAACTAGCACTGATGACTCGTACAGCTCCGAGTTACTAACTAGCACTGATGACTCGTGCAGCTCGAGTTACTAACTACTGATGACTCGTAGCTCGAGTTACTAACTAGCGCTGATGACTCGTACAGCTCCGAGTTACTAACTAGCACTGATGACTCATACAGCTCGAGTTACTAACTAGCACTGATGACTCGTACAGCTCCGAGTTACTAACTAGCCTGATGACTCGTACAGCTCCGAGTTACTAACTAGCACTGATGACTCATACAGCTCCGAGTTACTAAACTAGCACTGATGACTCGTACAGCTCCGAGTTACTAACTAGCGCTGATGACTCTACAGCTCCGAGTTACTAACTAGCACTGATGACTCATACAGCTCCTAGTTACTAACTAGCGCTGATGACTCTACAGCTCCTAGTTACTAACTAGCATGATGACTCGCTACAGCTCTAGTTACTAACTAGCGCTGATGACTCATACAGCTCCGAGTTACTAACTAGCGCTGATGACTCGTACAGCTCCTAGTTACTAACTAGCGCTGATGACTCTACAGCTCCTAGTTACTAACTAGCGCTGATGACTCGTACAGCTCCTGTTACTAACTAGCGCTGATGACTCGTACAGCTCCTAGTTACTAACTGCGCTGATGACTCATACAGCTCTGAGTTACTAACTAGCGCTGATGACTCGTACAGCTCCGAGTTACTAACTAGCGCTGATGACTCGTACAGCTCCTAGTTACTAACTAGCTCTGATGACTCATACAGCTCCGAGTTACTAACTAGCCTGATGACTCATACAGCTCCGAGTTACTAACTAGCACTGATGACTCGTACAGCTCCTAGTTACTAACTAGCGCTGATGACTCGTACAGCTCCGAGTTACTAACTAGCACTGATGACTCATACAGCTCCTAGTTACTAACTAGCCTGATGACTCGTACAGCTCCGAGTTACTAACTAGCACTGATGACTCATACAGCTCCGAGTTACTAACTAGCGCTGATGACTCGTACAGCTCGCGTTACTAACTAGCGCTGATGACTCGTACAGCTCCGAGTTACTAACTAGCGCTGATGACTCATACAGCTCCTAGTTACTAACTAGCGCTGATGACTCATGCAGCTCTAGTTACTAACTAGCCTGATGACTCGTGCAGCTCCGAGTTACTAACTAGCACTGATGACTCGTACAGCTCCGAGTTACTAACTAGCGCTGATGACTCGACTCAGTTCTAACAGTGATGACTCGTAGTAGTTACTAACTAGCACTGATGACTCGATACAGCTCCTAGTTACTAACTAGCTGATGACTCATACAGCTCCTAGTTACTAACTAGCGCTGATGACTCTACAGCTCCGAGTTACTAACTAGCACTGATGACTCGTACAGCTCCTAGTTACTAACTAGCGCTGATGACTCATACAGCTCCGAGTTACTAACTAGCACTGATGACTCATACAGCTCCTAGTTACTAACTAGCGCTGATGACTCATACAGCTCCTAGTTACTAACTAGCACTGATGACTCATACAGCTCCTAGTTACTAACTAGCACTGATGACTCGTACAGCTCCTAGTTACTAACTAGCGCTGATGACTCGTACAGCTCCGAGTTACTAATAGCGCTGATGACTCATACAGCTCTAGTTACTAACTAGCGCTGATGACTCGTACAGCTCCGAGTTACTAACTAGCGCTGATGACTCATACAGCTCCGAGTTACTAACTAGCACTGATGACTCGTACAGCTCCAGTTACTAACTAGCACTGATGACTCGTACAGCTCCGAGTTACTAACTAGCACTGATGACTCGTACAGCTCTAGTTACTAACTAGCCTGATGACTCGTACAGCCCCTGAGTTACTAACTAGCACTGATGACTCGTACAGCTCCGAGTTACTAACTACCCATGATGACTCGTACAGCTCCGAGTTACTAACTAGCGCTGATGACTCGTACAGCTCCGAGTTACTAACTAGCACTGATGACTCGTACAGCTCCGAGTTACTAACTAGCACTGATGACTCATACAGCTCCGAGTTACTAACTAGCCTGATGACTCGTACAGCTCCGAGTTACTAACTAGCGCTGATGACTCATACAGCTCCAGTTACTAACTAGCGCTGATGACTCATACAGCTCCTAGTTACTAACTAGCGCTGATGACTCATACAGCTCCTAGTTACTAACTAGCGCTGATGACTCAACAGCTCCTAGTTACTAACTAGCGCTGATGACTCGACAGCTCCTAGTTACTAACTAGCGCTGATGACTCTACAGCTCCGAGTTACTAACTAGCGCTGATGACTCGTACAGCTCCTAGTTACTAACTAGCGCTGATGACTCGTACAGCTCCTAGTTACTAACTAGCGCTGATGACTCGTACAGCTCCTAGTTACTAACTAGCGCTGATGACTCATGCAGCTCTGAGTTACTAACTAGCGCTGATGACTCGTACAGCTCCGAGTTGCTAACTAGCGCTGATGACTCGTACAGCTCCTAGTTACTAACTAGCTCTGATGACTCATACAGCTCCGAGTTACTAACTAGCACTGATGACTCATACAGCTCCGAGTTACTAACTAGCACTGATGACTCGTACAGCTCCGCGTTACTAACTAGCGCTGATGACTCGTACAGCTCCGAGTTACTAACTAGCACTGATGACTCATACAGCTCCTAGTTACTAACTAGCTCTGATGACTCGTACAGCTCCGAGTTACTAACTAGCACTGATGACTCATACAGCTCCGAGTTACTAACTAGCGCTGATGACTCATACAGCTCCGGTTACTAACTAGCGCTGATGACTCGTACAGCTCCGAGTTACTAACTAGCGCTGATGACTCATACAGCTCCTAGTTACTAACTAGCGCTGATGACTCATGCAGCTCCTAGTTACTAACTAGCACTGATGACTCGTGCAGCTCCGAGTTACTAACTAGCACTGATGACTCGTACAGCTCCTAGTTACTAACTAGCGCTGATGACTCATACGGCTCCGAGTTACTAACTAGCGCTGATGACTCATACAGCTCCTAGTTACTAACTAGCGCTGATGACTCATGCAGCTCCAGTTACTAACTAGCACTGATGACTCGTACAGCTCCGAGTTACTAACTAGCACTGATGACTCGTACAGCTCCTAGTTACTAACTAGCGCTGATGACTCATACGCTCCGAGTTACTAACTAGCACTGATGACTCATACAGCTCCTAGTTACTAACTAGCACTGATGACTCATACAGCTCCGAGTTACTAACTAGCGCTGATGACTCTACAGCTCCGAGTTACTAACTAGCACTGATGACTCGTACAGCTCCTAGTTACTAACTAGCGCTGATGACTCATACGCTCCGAGTTACTAATAGCACTGATGACTCATACAGCTCCTAGTTACTAACTAGCTGATGACTCGTACAGCTCCGAGTTACTAACTAGCGCTGATGACTCATACAGCTCCGAGTTACTAACTAGCACTAGATACCTCGTACTAACTAGCCTAGTTACTAAACTAGCACTGATGACTCGTACAGCTCCGAGTTACTACTAGCCTGATGACTCATACAGCTCCTAGTTACTAACTAGCACTGATGACTCGTACAGCTCCTAGTTACTAACTAGCACTGATGACTCGTACATCTCCAGTTACTAACTAGCGCTGATGACTTGTACAGCTCCGAGTTACTAACTAGCGCTGATGACTCATACAGCTCCGAGTTACTAACTAGCATGATGACTCGTACAGCTCCTAGTTACTAACTAGCACTGATGACTCGTACAGCTTCGAGTTACTAACTAGCCTGATGACTCGTACAGCTCCGAGTTACTAACTAGCGCTGATGACTCATACAGCTCCTAGTTACTAACTAGCGCTGATGACTCATACAGCTCCTGTTACTAACTAGCGCTGATGACTCATACAGCTCCTAGTTACTAACTAGCGCTGATGACTCATACAGCTCCTAGTTACTAACTAGCAGTGATGACTCGACAGCTCCTAGTTACTAACTAGCGCTGATGACTCATACAGCTCCGAGTTACTAACAGCGCTGATGACTCGTACAGCTCCTAGTTACTAACTAGCGCTGATGACTCGTACAGCTCCTAGTTACTAACTAGCGCTGATGACTCGTACAGCTCCTAGTTACTAACTAGCGCTGATGACTCAGTCAGCTCTGAGTTACTAACTAGCGCTGATGACTCGTACAGCCGAGTTCTAACTAGCGCTGATGACTCGTACAGCTCCTGATTACTAACTAGCCTGATGACTCATGCAGCTCCTAGTTACTAACTAGCACTGATGACTCGTGCAGCTCCGAGTTACTAACTAGCACTGATGACTCGTACAGCTCCTTGTTACTAACTAGCGCTGATGACTCATACGGCTCCGAGTTACTAACTAGCACTGATGACTCATACAGCTCCTAGTTACTAACTAGCACTGATGACTCATACAGCTCCGAGTTACTAACTAGCGCTGATGACTCATACAGCTCCGAGTTACTAACTAGCACTGATGACTCATACAGCTCCGAGTTACTAACTATCACTGATGACTCGTACAGCTCCGAGTTACTAACTAGCGCTGATGACTCATACAGCTCCGAGTTACTAACTAGCACTGATGACTCATACAGCTCTGAGTTACTAACTAGCACTGATGACTCGTACAGCTCCGAGTTACTAACTAGCACTGATGACTCATGCAGCTCTGAGTTACTAACTAGCGCTGATGACTTGTACATCTCCTAGTTACTAACTAGCACTGATGACTCGTACTGCTCCTAGTTACTAACTCTGATGACTCATACAGCTCCTAGTTACTAACTAGCGCTGATGACTCGTGCAGCTCCGAGTTACTAACTAGCGCTGATGACTCGTACTGCTCCTAGTTACTAACTCTGATGACTCGCACAGCTCCTAGTTACTAACTAGCGCTGATGACTCGTGCAGCTCCGAGTTACTAACTAGCGCTGATGTCTCGTACAGCTCCTAGTTACTAACTAGCGCTGATGACTCGTGCAGCTCCGAGTTACTAACTAACTTACTTCCATGCACCTTCACCAGATCAGAGCTCTCAGACGAAGGGAGCTGTGAGCCCTTTCAGTAAACAGATCAATCCTTTATCTGCATGTACTTGACCCCGTAATGCTGCCTTCCGGTAGAGATGCTGGCGGTATCGCAATGGCCCATGAATTGACCACCGCTGTCTGCTTTACTAGCAGAGCCTGAAGCTTTCCCGCTAGTCTAGGGCCCATGCCCCGTGTCGGCCTGGTCCTTCTACTCCTAGAATGGGCTACAGCTTCAATCACTGCCTCTGCCCAGGACCCTCTCGCTCCTCTGGCAGTTGCTTCCCGAGATCAGCTCAGGAGAAGCCTCAGTCCAAGAATGGCTGCTCTCTAATCTAACATGCAGCCTAAGTGCTTCCTAAGCTCCACCCACCCAGCTATACACCCTTTACTAACCAGGCTGAGTCAGACCATCCTCCCGTAGGGTCCGTCTGTATGCTCAGCTGGCATGGTGTGTGTGGGATGCAGGTGTGGAGTCGTAGGAGTGCTTCCTCCTTACCTGAAAGTCAGGTGTCACACCTCTGAGTGAGATGCAACAACTCTGTGGTGACTGGACCCTCAGGGGTGCCACATTCCCCCCTGTTAAACACAGCACGTCCGCGGGCTGAAATAGAGTAAAACAGGTGTACAGAAACATGCAATTTTTTTTTTAAGAATGCATTTCAACAGATAAGAAAATGGTTTAAAACACAACATCCCTTTATGGGAGGCACTTAGGATTGAACGTCGCATAAATAACATTTTACGATAAATACTCAAGTAAACTCTTTCTCAAATAAAATGCAATAAAAACGGTTACATTAGAGTTCACTTAAGCTTGTACTTGTGCTTGTGGAGGACCCGCTCCAAACCTCCCACGTTGGTCTTGGGTGGGCTGCAAGACATTACTGATTTCTCTCTGCAGACCTCACCTTTGGCCACACCAAACGGGTTTTAGCTTCTGAGTTAGTATGTAAAACCAAGAAGAAGCACCTAAATAGCTGCTAAACTATATACAAACAGTTTTTGGGCCAGGGAGTCCATGACCTCAGAGTTCAAAATGTAGAACACTAACAGGTAACATTATATACAAATTGTAGACCCTATCCGGGTTATCATTTTCTTAGCTGGGGCGACACCTGGTGGCTGTGCAAGCACAGGACCATTACTGTTCACGGGCCCATTGCCTAGCACCAGGGTCATCGACTCCACCACTGGTGTCTGTGTGGCTGATGTGCACTGGGCTGGTGGGGGTGTCAGGGGTTCCACCAGGGTGTCATCGGCTGCAGCAGTGATATCGTCGCCGGTTACCTGCATTTCTTCGGCGCCGGACTCCTTCCATTGCGACACCGCTGTTAGTTGCGTCTGCAGCTCCTCCAGTCCACAGGGCCTGTCTCAATCCAAGGACGCTCGGTGTCTACCGGGTTCTCTGGCTGGCGGCATGGGCAGCAGTCTCGCCAGCGACTCCTCCGCGGGGCCTGGTTCATCCGCTGCGTTGTCGGTGCCGGAGCCGGGATCCTCCTCCGCTCCAGGTGCGGCAGCAGGGGGACGCTCCAGCGAGCGCTAAGGCTCCAGCGGCTGGTCTGGGCTGAGGATGAGCTCTTTCCAGCTCCGCTCCATTTGCTCGGCCTCCTCCCGTTTCTGGGTCAGCTCCGCAGTCTCAGCTCCCTCCAGCTCTGATCCCGGGATGGTCGGTGTTTCTTCATGGAGGAGTTCCCGCTGTTTCTTCAGGGGGTGGGGTTTTCTTTTCCTCCTCTTCACCCCATTTGGGATCAGGAGGTGGATTTCCCTCGCTGATGGACATGTCCGGATAGTGCAGTAACACTTAGGGTAGGTGGGCATTTCTTTCGCGCCTCAGAGTGAGCGCACGCCTACAAAAGCACGCCCCTCTTCTTCACCAGTGCCTCATGGCGCAAATATGGCGGCAATGTTCCACAAATTCGCAATAAAGTCTTTTGCACAATAAACAGTTCAGTATAGGCACACAGGACTTGGTTATATCGAGCTCCGTTATCCTGTTTGTGACGCCAAAAATGAGCCACCCACCAGGGCCGTGGGGTACTCGGCACCGAGCCAGTCGACTTCTATGGGGGATGTCACGGCAGCCAAGACTCGGTCCATGGCCCTGGGCGCTCACCAAAAAGGGGATATTTACAGGGGATTAGTGTTCGTATGATTATTCGTGACGCCACCTGTAGTACCTGGTCAGGGTGACCAGCGCTGCTGTGCAGGTCCTCTGGAAGGGATGGTGTAGAGCAGCTAGATGATAAGCCTCCTACAGGTGAGGCTGTGTCCTTCCAGGGCAGGTAGATGTGGTAGTGCAGGGATGATGCTTGCGATGTAGCAAAGGGGAGTGTGCGACGCTGGAATCACTCTAGGAGACAGTCCACGTGCAGTTCAGGGTTTTTACTCACAGTCTGTCGGATCCATACAGATGCCTGCCTGGCACTGTGTCCTCCAGGGAAGTGGTCCAGCAACCCCAGGTAAATTGTTCGCACTCCCAAAGACTCCCTTTCAGTAATGTTCCTTTCTGACCTTCTATCTCTCTCTCTGTGCTATTACTCCTTACTTCCATGCACCTTCACCAGATCAGAGCTCTCAGACGAAGGGAGCTATGAGCCCTTTCAGTAAACAGATTAATCCTTTATCTGCACGTACTTGACCCCGTAATGCTGCCTTCCGGTAGAGATGCTGGCGGTATCGCAATGGCCCATGAAGTGACCACCGCTGTCTGCTTTACTAGCAGAGCCTGAAGCTTTCCCGCTAGTCTAGGGCCCGTGCCCCATGTCGGCCTGGTCCTTCTACTCCTAGAATGGGCTACAGCTTCAATCACTGCCTCTGCCCAGGACCCTCTCGCTCCTCTGGCAGTTGCTTCCCGAGATCAGCTCAGGAGAAGCCTCAGTCCAAGACTGGCTGCTCTCTAATCTAACAGGCAGGCTAAGTGCTTCCTAAGCTCCACCCACCCAGCTATACACCCTTTACTAACCAGGCTGAGTCAGACCATCCTCCCATAGGGTCCGTCTGTATGCTCAGCTGGCATGGTGTGTGTGGGATGCAGGTGTGAAGTCCTAGGAGTGCTTCCTCCCTACCTGAGAGTCAGGTGTCACACCTCTGGGTGAGATGCAACATCTCTGTGGTGACTGGACCCTCAGGGGCGCCACAGCAGTACAGAGAAGCTGTGGATATAACATGTACACAGCAGCGCAGAGGAGCTGAGGATATAACATGTACACGGCAGCACAGAGGAGGAGACTGAGGAAATGACACATGTACACAGCAGTGCAGAGAAGCTGAGGAACTAACATGTACACGGCAGCACAGAGGAGCTGAGGAAATAACATGCACACAGCAGTGCAGAGGAGCTGAGGAAATAACATGTACACGGCAGAACAGAGGAGCTGAGGAAATAACATGTACACGGCAGAACAGAGGAGCTGAGGAAATAACATGTCCACGGCAGCACAGAGAAGCTGAGGAAATAACATGTACACGGCAGAACAGAGGAGATGAGGAAATAACATGTACATGGCAGCACAGAGGAGCTGAGGATATAACATGTACACGGCAGCACAGAGGAGCTGAGGAAATAACATGTACACGGCAGACACAGAGGAGCTGAGGAAATAACATGTACACGGCAGCACAGAGGAGCTGAGGAAATAACATGTACACGACAGCACAGAGGAGCTGAGGAAATAACATGTACACGGCAGCACAGAGGAGCTGAGGAAATAACATGTACATGGCAGCACAGAGGAGCTGAGGAAATAACATGTACATGGCAGCACAGAGGAGCTGAGGATATAACATGATACACGGCAGCACAGAGGAGCTGAGGAAATAACATGTACACGGCAGCACAGAGGAGCTGAGGAAATAACATGTACACAGCACAGAGGAGCTGAGGATATAACATGTACACGGCAGCACAGAGGAGCTGAGGAAATAACATGTACACGGCAGCACAGAGGAGCTGAGGAAATAACATGTACACGGCAGCACAGAGGAGCTGAGGAAATAACATGTACACGGCACCAGAGGAGCTGAGGAAATAACATGTACACGGCAGCACAGAGGAGCTGAGGATATAACTGTACACGGCAGCGCAGAGGAGCTGAGGAAATAACATGTACACGGCACAGGAGCTGAGGAAATAACATGTACACGGCAGCACAGAGGAGCTGAGGATATAACATGTACACGGCAGCACAGAGAGCTGAGGATAATAACATGTACACGGCAGCACAGAGGAGCTGAGGATAATAACATGTACACGGCACATGCAGAGGAGCTGAGGAAATAACATGTACACGACAGCACAGAGAGCTGAGGAAATAACATGTACACGGCAGCACAGAGGAGCTGAGGAAATAACATGTACACGGCAGCACAGAGGAGCTGAGGAAATAACATGTACACGGCAGACAGAGGAGCTGAGGATATAACATGTACATGGCAGCACAGAGGAGCTGAGGAAATAACATGTACACGGCAGCACAGAGGAGCTGAGGAAATAACATGTACACGGCAGCACAGAGGAGCTGAGGAAATAACATGTACACGGCAGCACAGAGGAGCTGAGGAAATAACATGTACACGGCAGAACAGAGGAGCTGAGGAAATACATGTACATGGCAGCACAGAGGAGCTGAGGAAATAACATGTACACGGCAGCACAGAGGAGCTGAGGAAATAACTGTACATGGCAGACAGGACTGAGGAATAACATGTACAGGCAGCACAGAGGAGCTGAGGAAATAACATGTACACGCAGCACAGAGGAGCTGAGGAAATAACATGTACACGGCAGCACAGAGGAGCTGAGGATATAACATGTACACGGCAGCACAGAGGAGCTGAGGGAATAACATGTACACGGCAGCACAGAGGAGCTGGAGGAATAACTGTACACGGTAGCACAGAGGAGCTGAGGAAATAACATGTACAGGGCAGCACAGAGGAGCTGAGGAAGTAACATGTACACGACAGCACAGAGGAGCTGAGGAATAACATGTACACGGCAGCACAGAGGAGCTGAGGAAGTAACATGTACACGACAGCATAGAGGAGCTGAGGATATAACATGTACACAACAGCATAGAGAAGCTGAGGATATAACATGTACACGGCAGTGCAAGAGGAGCTGAGGAAATAGCATGTACACGACAGCATAGAGGAGCTGGAGGGAATAACATGTACACGACAGCATAGAGGAGCTGGAGGGAATAACATGTACACGACAGCACAGAGGAGATGACGGAAATAACATGTACACGGCAGCACAGAGGAGCTGAGGGAATAACATGTACACGGCAGCACAGAGGAGCTGAGGAAATAACATATACATCAGCACAGAGGAGCTGAGGAAATAACATGTACATGCAGCAAGAGGAGCTGAGGAATAACATGTACACGGCAGCACAGAGGAGCTGAGGAAATAACATGTACACGGCAACAGAGGAGCTGAGGAAATAACATGTACAGGCAGACAGAGGAGCTGAGGAAATAACATGTACACGGCAGCACAGAGGAGCTGAGGAAATAACATGTACACGCAGCACAGAGGAGCTGAGGAAATAACATTACACGGCAGCACAGAGGACTAGGAAATAACATGTACATGGCAGCACAGAGGAGCTGAGGAAATAACATGTACACGCAGCACAGAGGAGCTGAGGAAATAACATGTACATGGCAGAACAGAGGAGCTGAGGAAATAACATGTACAGGCAGAACAGAGGAGCTGAGGAAATAACATGTACACGGCAGCACAGAGGAGCTGAGGAAATAACATGTACACGCAGCACAGAGGAGCTGAGGAAATAACATTTACACGACAGCAAGAGGACTACGGAAAATAACATGTACATGGCAGCACAGAGGAGCTGAGGAAATAACATGTACACGCAGCACAGAGGAGCTGAGGAAATAACATGTACACGGCAGCACAGAGGAGCTGAGGAATAACATGTACACGACTGCACAGAGGAGCTGAGGAAATAGCATGTACACGGCAGCACAGAGGAGCTGAGGAAATAACATGTACACGCAGCGCAGAGGAGCTGAGGAAATAACATGTACACGACAGCACAGAGGAGATGCGGAAATAACATGTACACGGACAGCACAGAGGAGCTGGAGGGAATTAAACACATGTACATGGCAGCACAGAGGGATGAGGAAATAACATTACACGGCAGCACAGAGGAGCTGAGGAAATAACATGTACACGACAGCACAGAGGAGCTGGAGGGAATAACATGTACACGGCAGCACAGAGGAGCTGAGGAAATAACATGTACACGACAGCACAGAGGAGCTGAGGAAATAACATGTTCATGGCAGCACAGAGGAGCTGAGGAAATAACATGTACAGGCAGACAGAGGAGCTGAGGAAATAACATGTACACGCAGCACAGAGGAGCTGAGGAAATAACATGTACATGGCAGCACAGAGGAGCTGAGGAAATAACATGTACACGGCAGACAGAGGAGCTGAGGATATAACATGTACACGCAGCACAGAGGATCTGAGGAAATAACATGTACAGGCAGCACAGAGGAGCTGAGGAAATAAATGTACACGGCGAGCACAGAGGAGCTGAGGAAATAACATGTACACGGCAGCACAGGAAACGAGTAGGAGGACAGGAGTGAGGAAATACATGTACACGGCAGCACAGAGGAGCTGAGAAATAACATGTACATGGCAGCACAGAGGAGCTGATGAAATAAATTGTACACGGCAGAACAGAGGAGCTGAGGAAAATTAACACAGTGAAACACACCGGCAGCACAGAGGAGTTGAGGAAATAACATGTACACGCAGCACAGAGGAGCTGAGGAAATAACATTTACACGGCAGCACAGAGGACCTACGGAAATAACATGTACATGGCAGCACAGAGGAGCTGAGGAAATAACATGTACACGCAGCACAGAGGAGCTGAGGAAATAACATGTACACGGCAGAACAGAGGAGCTGAGGAAATAACATGTACACGGCAGCACAGAGGAGCTGAGGAAGTAACATGTACACGACTGCACAGAGGAGCTGAGGAAATAGCATGTATACGGCAGCACAGAGGAGCTGAGGAAATAACATGTACACGACAGCGCAGAGGAGCTGGAGGGAATAACATGTACACGATAGCACAGAGGAGATGCGGAAATAACATGTACACGGCAGCACAGAGGAGCTGGAGGGAATAACATGTACATGGCAGCACAGAGGGGATGAGGAAATAACATATACACGGCAGCACAGAGGAGCTGAGGAAATAACATGTACATGACAGCACAGAGGAGCTGAGGAAATAACATGTACACGACAGCACAGAGGAGCTGAGGAAATAACATGTACATGGCAGAGCAGAGGAGCTGAGGATATAACATGTACACGCAGCACAGAGGAGCTGAGGAAATAACATGTACATGGCAGCACAGAGGAGCTGAGGAAATAACATGTACACGGCAGAGCAGAGGAGCTGAGGATATAACATGTACACGGCAGCACAGCGGATCTGAGGAAATAACATGTACATGGCAGCACAGAGGAGCTGAGGAAATAAGATGGACACGGCAGCACAGAGGAGCTGAGGATATGATGTGTAGCCCAGCTTCGCAGGTACACATGAAAATCCAGGGAAGTGCACAGAAGGGTACCAGCTAAAGCTTGATATTCATTCACTCATGTCACACACATTTTAGACACACCCATAAGTCAGTTTCCTGTCTTAGGATGTGCAGGTGCAGTGAGTCAGTCTAGCCTGGGCTTGGAGGGAGGAAGAAGTTCAGTCAGATCCTGTCAGCAGTTCCGAAAGTGGAGGCTAGTATGGGTGAGCCAGTTCATCCTAGCCTAGTCAGAGCTGTTCCTTAACCTGAAGACAGAGACAGTTTGAGAGAAAGAAGAGTTAGCAGCAGAAACTTCAGTCGCTTGTCCCAAGGACAGTGAAGTTCAGTCGACGTGCTCCTGAACTGGAGAATACTGAGAATCTGTCAGCGAGCTCTAAGAAAGATACAAAGAAGAAGTAAGAAGGGATTGACTTTTACTACCATAAGAAGTGTGGAGTGCTTATGTTAAGAGCGGAAAGCAGGGCGAAGGGCGCAGTGGAGAGTACAGAGCAGTGCCTTAGGTATTGATTTACCTGCACTAAATAACCGGTCACTGGGGACCGAAGTATCACTATTGTTTCAAGCATAGTGACAAGAAAACCAGAGGCGTCTGGACTACAGGTCGCAGATAGCAGCCCTAAGTGTCAGTACGTAACCGGAGTCAGGTGAAATAGGGACTTTGAGCCTGATCAGCAAAAGTAAGAACCTAGTTTCATCATTGGAAGGCTCCACCACAACATTGGCCGGGCAGGAACAGCTATAGAGTTAACTTCGCTTCAAGCAAGTAGGACTCACATTATATTGAAAGTAAAGGAGGCCTCTAACCTGCTAAGCTGCTACCTGGATGTGCACTTTCCACCCCGACCAGCTTCCCGGGACCTGCATTAACAACCTGCAAGTAAAGGTATGAAAAGAAGCTATCTTGTGTGCGACTGGATTATTATTGCACCCTGCATAATCACCACCATAGACTTCCAGGGACACGTCTCGCCTGTGGGAGACTTACTACCAAGCTGCCCGTAACATCCCTGTGAAAGTCCTCATAGCAGCGCTGGTACACATTACCAGAAACCACAGGTGGCGTCACGAACTACCTAATAATCCCCTGTAAATATTCCCCCATCATACGCCTGACCGCCAGGGCCACGGACCGAGCCACCGCTGCCAGTGACACAAATCCCATAGACTTCCATGGGCTCGGCTCCGAGTACCCCATTGCCCTGGTAACCCACAATTGTGGTGTGGGTCACTCAATAACATGTACACGGCAGCACAGAGGAGCTGAGGAAATAACATGTACACGGCAGCACAGAGGAGCTGAGGAAATAACATGTACACGGCAGCACAGAGGAGCTGAGGAAATAACATGTACACGGCAGCACAGAGGGGCTGAGGAAATAACATGTACACGGCAGCACAGAGGGGCTGAGGAAATAACATGTACACGGCAGCACAGAGGGGCTGAGGAAATAACATGTACACGGCAGCACAGAGGAGCTGAGGAAATAACATGTACACGGCAGCACAGAGGAGCTGAGGAAATAACATGTACACGGCAGCACAGAGGAGCTGAGGAAATAACATGTACATGGCAGCACAGAGGAACTGAGGAAATAACATGTACACGGCAGCACAGAGGAGCTGAGGAAATAACATGTACACGGCAGCACTGAGGAGCTGAGGATATAACGTACATGGCAGCACAGAGGAGCTGAGGAAATAACATGTACACGGCAGCACAGAGGAGCTGAGGAAATAACATGTACACGGCAGTGTAGAGGACTGAGGATATAACATGTACACGGCAGCACAGAGGAGCTGAGGAAATAACATGTACACGGCAGCACAGAGGAGCTGAGGAAATAACATGTACACGGCAGCACAGAGGAGCTGAGGAAATAACATGTACACGCAGCACAGAGGAGCTGAGGAAATAACATGTACACGGCAGCACAGAGGAGCTGAGGAAATAAAATGTCATGGCAGCACAGAGGAGCTGAGGAAATAACAAGTACACGGCAGCACAGAGGAGCTGAGGAAATAACATGCACACGGCAGCATAGAGGAGCTGAGGAAATAACATGTACACGACAGCACAGAGGAGCTGAAGAAATAACATGTACACGGCAGCACAGAGGAGCTGAGGAAATAACATGCACACGGCAGCATAGAGGAGCTGAGGAAATAACATGTACACGGCAGAACAGAGGAGCTGAGGAAATAACATGTACACGGCAGCACAGAGGAGCTGAGGAAATAACATGTACACGGCAGCACAGAGGAGCTGAGGAAATAACATGTACATGGCAGCACAGAGGAGCTGAGGAAATAACATGTACACGGCAGTGCAGAGGAGCTGATGAAATAACATGTACACGGCAAAACAGAGGAGCTGAGGAAATAACATGTACACGGCAGCACAGAGGAGCTGAGAAATAACATGTACACGGCTGCAGAGGAGCTGAGGAAATAACATGTACATGGCACACAAGGAGCTGAGGATATAACATGTACATGGCAGCACAGAGGAGCTGAGGAAATAACATGTACACGGCAGCACAGAGGAGTGAAGAAATAACATGTACATGGCAGCACAGAGGAGTGAGGAAATAACATGTACACGACAGACAGAGGAGCTGAGGAAATAAATGTACACGGCAGCATAGAGGGCTGAGGAAATAACATGTACACGGCAGCACAGAGGAGTCGAGGAAATAACATGTAACGCAGACATGAGGCATTGAGGAAATACATGTTACTTGGCGCACAGAGGGCTGGATATAACATGTACACGGCAGCACAGAGGAGATGAGGGAAATAACATGTACCGACACACAGAGGAGCTGATGAAATAACATGTATCGACGAGTTAGAGGAGTGAGATAGATCATGTTACACGGCAGCACAGAGGAGCTGGGAAAACATGTACACGGCAGCACAGAGGGGCTGAGGATATAACAATTACACGGCAGCACAGAGGAGCTGAGGATATAACATGTACACGGAAGCACGAGGAGTGAGGAAATAACATGTACACGTCAGCACAGGAGTGAGGAAATAACATGTACGAGCCGCATAGTGGTGTGAGGAATATAACATGTACACGCAGCACAGAGGAGCTGAGGATATAACTGTACTGGCAGCACAGAGGAGCTGAGGATTTAACATGTCACCAGCAGGAAACAGAGCGGGATTAGGAAATAAGATGCCACGGCAGCACAGAGGGCTGAGGAAATAACATTCACGGCAGACAGAGGAGCTGAGATATAACATGTACACGGCTAGCACAGGGAGCTGAGGAATAACATGTACACGGAGCACAGAGGAGTGAGGAAATAACATAAACGGCAGCACGAGAGCTGAGGAAATAACATGTACACGGCAGACAAGGAGCTGAGAGAATAACATGTAAAACGGCAAGCAAGAGGAGCTGAGGAAATAACAGTACACGGAAGCACAAGGAGCTGAGGTATAACATGTACACGGCAGCACAGAGGAGATGAGAAATTAACATGTACACGCAGCAGAGGAGCTGAGGAAAAAAATGTACCGGCAGCACAGGGACTGATGAACTAATA